>BJBW01013902.1:6560-22830 GCA_004320125.1 Scolopax mira | reverse complement strand
TGGAACAGGCTGCCCAGGGAGGTTGTGGAGTCCCCTTTTTTGGAGATTTTCAAGACTCGCCTGGATGCAGTCCTGAGTGACATGCTCTAGCTCTGGGCAATCCTGCTCTGGCGGGGGAGTTGGACTAGATGATCTCTACGGTCCCTTCCAACTCTAAAAAAATTCAGTGAAATTCAGTGAAAATCAAGAGCAGTGAGTACTCTTACAGACATGATTAAGCTTTACTTTAAAATAAAATAAATTTTTCTTGCACATTTGATATTCATCCACTAAGGGTAGGATACACTAAGAATAGGACAGATTGGTCTCAGCTGTGAAATTTAGATCTGGGTCTAAACAAAGATTAGATGAGTTGCGACCCGAGTTTTGATGTAGTTCTTTACAGAAATAACATTCAGTTGAGAAGCTGTGATTTGAATGCACCAGATTTTGATGACATTTATATTCAGACAAGTTTCTGCATGACATGAATATTTCAGGACTAGAGGACCTGCGTAAATTCAGACATATGTCTATACGTAACACATAAACTACTCCCCAAAATATTTGAAAGTTGCATCGATTCACTAGCTTAAAAAGAAACTTGTAATATTGAGTCTTGCTCACTGAATTTCATCCCAGGTTTACTCAGGAAAAGTTAAGCCTGCACTTAGAAAGCACGGCACCAAATGTCAAAATATTAATGAATCAGAAGTGCAAAAAATAAATTACATTATGTATGGTCTTACTATGTTTTATTTCTGCAATACCTTCAGAAAACTCACTCTTTTACTTGCAGTACAACAAATAATGCACTAGACATTAAAGTGTGTGTGTCATACAATGCATTTAAATGACTTTATCCTATTTTTATCCTGAATTGCAAGGAAAGACAGTCTTGCTAAAATATATAGCACTTAAAATAGCCATCTCAGCATTTTGAAAAATGTTATTATATGAAAAATATTGATATTCTGTTTCTTTTTGATTGGAGTCAAAAAAAGCCCCAAATTCAGTTAATTCTCTCCAATGCAAAAAATGCACTCTTCACAGAAAGAAAATAGAATTTGGAATTCTTACAGGAAATTCAAGTAATCTTTTCAACCCTATATCCATAAGACAGCATAAGGATGGGAGAAGAAATACAACCCAGATTCTGAAGGATGAAAAAGCATACAGACAAAAAGACTTGCTCTCCCTTTATCACCTACACTTATCCGGTACTCCCAGTTACCTCCCACTTTGTAGTCCAAGTGCTTTGCCAATTTTTCATCATACTTCCTTAAGATCAACTGGCAACTCATCTGTTATTATCATGACTATATAAATAAGTTTTGTTATTCCTTCCAAACAACTCTACTAAGATCAGGGCTCCATATCCTGTTTGTTCTCTAAAATGTGACAAGGATGTTTTTTCTTCTTCTAGTCTCACCAAGCTGCCTTCCCTTCCTATCCTTGTCATACATTAGTAACTCAAAATCATCAAAGCCTGAGTCTTACTGACTGATCAAGCATTAGAGAACAGACCCTCTATATCACACCCTTTATCTGACTGCTGTTCAAACAGGTCCATGTCCTTCTTATGCTGGGGATACCAGAGCTGGACACTGTACTGCAGATGGGGTCTCACTAGAGCAGAGTAGAGCAGAAGAAGCACCTCCCTTGACCTGCTAGCCATGCTTCTTTTGATGTGGCCCAGGATATGGTTTGTTGCTTTCTGGGCTGTGAGCGCACATTGCTGGGTCATGCTGAGCTTCTCATCAACCAACACCCCCAAGTCTTTCTCCTCATGGCTGCTCTCAGTCCATTCTCCACCCAACCTGCATTTGTGCTTGGGACTTCCCTGACCCATCAAAACCCAAGAGAATTAATGACAATTCCAGAATCAGTGACAAGTCGAGACCCATTGACAGATTTTTCATTAAAAGTACACTGAATACAAAAACTCCTTTACTACTGGCCTGAAGGCTATCTCTGCCTTTCACCCTATTAAAAAAAGATATTAGTGCTGCTGTTTCTAGGTAGATTCAGCAAAAACATGTAAGCTCCTGTTCTCCTTATACATTAATGCTTTTTTCTACATTAAGTAGTATACAAAAAGTGCAGAGAATAGCAGAGGTGTTTATGAGACTGATGACAACATGATGTAATTTATTGCCTTTAAAGGAATGCATAAAAAATGAACCTCCAGGATTCATTTGGAAAAAAATGAGATTGATAGTATCAGCTTCAATTCCATATAATTTTTCCTTTTTGTGTTGTTGGATATTGTTCCATATTTTTCCTATTCATACTGTTGGAAATCACAGCTGTGCCTTGTTTTGTATATTTTGCAAGTCTTTCTTAGAGAAGAAACATTTCCATGATGGTTGAAGAGATTCCATGTAAGAATATATTTCTTAACTGTCTCTCTTGGGATGCCATGTAGCATAACTAACTACTTAGATTCTCCAATGAAAAATGGTCTAATAACATATATTACAGACTGCTACTGTTAATAGACAATGAGAATTGACTGTAAAGTTGAGTGAGACAGAATTGTATTAGAAGAGAAAAAATAGGATACAACATCTTTGCTTCAATGGAATATATGTGTGGACAATGGCACGTTTGGGGGGTTGGACTAGATGATCTCCAGAAGACCCTTCCAACCCCATATGATTCTATGATTCTATGTGATAAATGTCTAAATTGCATTCTACTGTGTATTCTCATGCATCGATATTTACAAGCTAGTTAAATGTTACAAATTCACACTGCAATTCTGTTCTTACATCTCAGCATGTAACACCTTTAAAACAATGGCAATCTAGATGATACTAAGAAAAATCTACACATGTGCACAGGACAAATATTAGTTCCCTTTATTTGCTTACTTTACTGCATCTTGATTCACAGGATACTTGTGTACACATTCAAAACTTATGCCTCTTCAAATGCTTATTTGAGTTATAGAGTAAATGATTGTTCTGAGAGAGACATTTACCAAGTGAGTAGCACTTGGTAATTGACAACTGATCTTAGAGGAAATAATATGTAAGAGGAGTACTATTCATAAGGCTACTGAAGAAGGCTAGCCAAAAATTTCATGAGGATGAAGAGAAAGAACTCTGGAGAAAGAACATGTAACTGTTAAGCCAGCAACTGGAGTGAATAACATACCAGCTGCTCCCATTAAAGATCACACTTTGTATATCTTGTTTCAAAAGAGAGTAAATTTTTGAGATTACCTAAAGTTTTTTTGTCTGTACGTGGGTGTGCCTGAGTGAAAACAGCAGGCAATTTGGTGAATTTTCATCATGTGTTCAAAACAACTGCAAGGGTGGAAAAACAGATTAATGCAGGACATGGAAAAGCTTCCAACACAGACTTGCTCAGGTCACTCTCAGATCTCCACCTGCACAATACCCATTTGAGGAAAAGAAAACTAAAGAGAATAACCAAGCTAGAGTTTGCTGACAAGTGCAGATTCAGACTGTGCGTGTCTCTATCTTCAACCACAGCAGTATCTTTTTGAAGGTTTACAGTGGAAGAGGGTTTCTGGAGTACTGAAGTGGCAGATGGAAGCAGCGGATTAAGATAGGAGCGATGGGGTAGTTATGGGTAGCAAAGAGCAACAAACCCCCCCGCTCTGGATGACGTGAGACACCGTGAGCCCGGTAACAGCAGAAGCTGGGAGGAGAACAGTGGGTAGCATCTGCCTTGGACCTTGAGAGGTACTTGGAAAAAGAAGCAGCAGGAGTGACAGGCATGCAGTCAAGTGCATCAAAAAGGAGGAGTTGCTGTTGAAGATCTCTATCTGGTCAGCTGCCACAATGATAGGCCCTGTTATGGCCATTAAAAAAAAGAAGGCTGCACAGTGTCCAGAAGAGTTTGGAGCTGTGCTCAGAAATCAGAAAGAGAACAAAAAGCAGCACTGCTGAATCAGTTGGGATATTTCTTTCCCTGTGGCTTTTTTTCTTTTCTGAGCCTTGGAGAATGCCTTTGCAAAATGACATGCAGCACAGGCAGCTCTCTCCAGTTTTTTTCAGGCTCTCAGCATTCCCTATCCTGAAATATGCTGGCTATTAAAAAGCTTTTAAATTCTGATTTTAGAGGCGCTCAGCCCTTGAATCTCCAATCAGCTCAAAGGCAATTGCAAATAAATCTTCCTAAAATTGTATTTATGTGAAAATAATTCAATTATCTTTCAGTCGTAAAGCTGAAATTATTGCTTATTTTTCATTGCAGACTGACAGATTTTCTTTCATTTTTTGCCAGTAAGAATTTATCACAATAACGTAATTGTTGTACTTTCAAATTAGAAAAAAAGTCATGAAATAACAGAAGAAATAGCCACTTCCTTCCCTCCTCTTCTGTGTTTCTTGGAAGCCATTTGTTTAGCTTTTCTTTCTGTTTGTTTTCTTTTCATCTTTGCGAATTCAAAGTTTCAAGTGCAATAAGAAACCCTAGTCCTGCGGTTTCCTTGCAGGCAAGTTAATTTATCTGACATGTGGGCTACCAGAAGATTAAATCGTTCTCATAAAAGCTGTGAATTCTATGTGAGCAAGGTCCTGTTCCCATTGGAGTTAATGTTGCTTGGTGCAGATGTCGGGCCTACCTCTTAGGAGCATTTTGAAGAGGAAATACTGCTAATTTAGAGAAAACCTGAAGATTGGAACAATAGTTTTAAAAAGATTAATCAAGAATCCTAAATAGAACAAGTTATTTAAATTTAGACATTCAAACAAGTCAAATTTTATTTTCATGTGCTGGAAATTATAAGTAGCTACTAGAAGCTTTTGCATTTTTGGAGCATATAATCTCCAGAGACTATGATCAGAAAAAAGGTGATGGTGATCCTGTCTCCCATGCCGACACAGACTATTCTAGCTCTTCAGATCAAAAATGTTGTGCAGGAAGAAAGCACTATTTGTAGCAATAATGAGAATTAGAAATAAGCTATATTAATAGTTTCCCATCTGTCGAGAGGGAAAAGTCAGCAGTATGGTTAATGGAGACACTTCTACTCTGTGGCCACTAAATAAAGTTTAAATTTAAAGGATACATCCCTTAATAAACTTTTAGTTAAATGTCAGAACATATTGCTGCTTCAAAGCAGAGTTTAAATGTGTAAAAGGGTCATCCTTAGCCTCTCTGTATGCCTTCTCTTTAGTGTTAAAAAGTAAACACAAGAGATGCAGCTTTAAAATCACTATGGGAACCAGAGTCACCCGTGCATCCCAGAAGTCCTCCACATCAATGTTTTGTCAAAATCCAAAGGTAGGGATTAAACCCACTGAAATTAAGGTATTAGGGACAATATACATATTTATCAGGTCACTGTTTCTTTAACAGAGTTCACTTGAATGTGCCAAACAGCCTCCTCTGTGCCTGCCAAAGGTATTGCTCTGCTTTCTGCATTGAAGCAAGCCTTTGGCACAAGGGGCTCCAAATCTTGTGGGGGCAGAAGGCTCAGAGTTATCATACAAATAGCGTTGATAGCTTCTACATACCTATTTTTCTCTATCAAGGATAAGTACAAATGGAAGGGGGCAAAGGAAGAAAATTTGAAAGTATAACAAGAATTCTGAATAAAACAGGGTTTCTCTTGCAAGGTCATGTTTCTTCTGCAGTTACTGCTAATTAGTATTAGAGGAAATTAATATGAAGTGCCAGTTCTGAAATAAAAGAAGAATGGGTACTTGCTTCATTTTTCCTTTGAAAATATATTTATTATTCATTTCTTGCAGCCATTTTTAGACTATTGAATGAAAAAATGTCAATAACCTTTGGTTTGAGGTACACCAGAGAACTGTCACTTTTTCCCTCCTCTCATATTTCACCTCCCCATATTGCCTTTAATACCTACTTCTCCTTATTATTTACCTCCTACAAATTTATAAAAAAAGCATATGGGTTATCATACATTGAGACATGGCCTGCTAGAATTGGTAGGTATTGGTCCTTAACAGAATGGTCTAGCTGATCTGCCTGGCCACTAATGGGTCCATACACCCAACAGCACTGGAACGACGGTCTCTTTGGAAATCACTGGTAGAGATTTGAAGTGAAATGCAAAGGTGTGATGGTATAGCACAGATGGTCCTGCATTAGGGAGGAGAAAAGTTTTGTCAGAGACAGAAAATTTTAAAAGAATCCTATTCTACAAAATACTTCTCATGACTGCTCTGACTTGTGGTCTGACATGTACCATCCCCCTGCAGGGTTTTCTTATTTCCTTGTTCCAAGGAACGGAGCTCTAGGGAAGGCAGATGGACAAATAACAAGTGAATTCCAGGTCAATATCAATCCATTCATGGTTCATGGTTGAGATGCAGGCCAATGGAAATTTTCTTTTGTCTTTTTAGCATTGGAAGTATTGAAACCCATGATTCTTCTGGAAAGGGGAAAGACCAAAGATTCAGTCAGCTAATGAGAACATAAACTGCTGAGATCGAAATGTCAGTACAAGCACTTGGTCTGAAATACGGCATCCTAATCACTGGAACTGATGGCTATGAAGAGAACCATTTCACATCTGACAGAGGAAAATGTAATTATTATAAAAGTGGTGATAGGGCAGGTAAATTACTTGCCCCCAAATTTAAAAAGTCAAACCTAGTTAATTATATCTCAGCTAATAAAAACAGCAGTTATAAGAATGTTACAGATTGGTGAAAAATTAATGAAGTCTTTAATGAACTTTATGGCAAATTACATAAATCAGAGCTAACCTAATAAAAGCCCAGAAGATTTTTAGTAGTGATTAGATTTTTCAATTGCTGAAAGATAAAGAAAATAACTCTACTAAAATCCTCTCTTCTGTACCGGAAGATTCTTAAAGACATTAAAGTAGTGGAAACAGATAGTGCCAATGAATGATATGTTCACCAGTGAGATCATTAAATAAACTTAGAGTTTTATTTTTAAATGGTCATTTGCAGAGCTGACCAGAGAGTATTTTGAAAACCCTGCATGTCAAACAAGAAAGTCAATGTTTCTTTTCTGATGCATATGAGGAAAGATTTGTGCATGCTGTGTACACACACACATATAAAACAATACTTTTCACACAGTGAAGGTTTTTGCTGGACTTGCAGTAAGTGATAAGCAGACTGTTTGCAGAACTGTTTCAATGATTATTTTAAAAAACCCCAAAGCCTGAAGAGGAACAAAAGGCAAATTCAGTTTTCAACAGAGACAAGTCTAGTCAGATTCCAAGCACTTCAGCAAATTATGGCTCCTCACAGCAATACTGTGAGATAATTTTGCATTGAATGTCCAAGTGTTTGTATGTATTGTATATATCTGTAAATAGGTCAAAATCTCAACAGGGAGGTTTAGGAATAGGCACAGACAGCACTTGTTTCCATTACATGTTAATATGCTTAGAAACTTAGCTTTCCTTCTTGCCTCAGACTGTACTTGCAATTAAACCATCAAGAACCATATGTTGAAAATTTATTTCAGAATCAGAGAAGAGCCTAGGCCTCCTGCAGGTTTTTCTAATTTGTGTTACTTATCAGGGGCTAGTAAGGGAGAGAGGAATAAGAAGGAAAAAATATTGTCCCCTATCTCCGAAACCATGCCAAGAAGCTTTGACATGCCAAATTAATCACATGAGAATCACAGACAAAGTCATTAAAAAGCCTGGTTTATTTCTGAATTTATCAAACTGGTGAAAAAGAAGTAGTCCTCTCTCATTTTCAGAGTGGCAGAGTTGTACCAGAAATAATATTCTAAACAACAACTATGTCTGAGCTGATACAAATGGAGAAATCCATTGCAGGAGCTAAGGGTATCATGAAAGGGTGAATGAAGAACAGGTTTTGTGGGTTGTTTGCACCAAGAGGGCACTGAAGAGCTGTGAGAGCATCACATGTAGATCCAATAATCTTCTCTTAAGGGTTTATAAAAAACACTCCACCCCTCCAATAAATGTTGCCACTCTATACACTCCACAGCACATGTGGAATGTACAGACACATCACAGAACCACAGACCCCTCTTAAGCCTTCCATATTTCCAATAGCAACCCAGCAAACCTCTTCTCTGGCTACCTGTAGAGATTGCAGATAGGCATAATGAGAACATATTGAATGACTCTATTCCTTGTGGTTGGCTGATGGCTGAAGTCACCAAGGAAAAGTCAAACAAAATATTTCCCCAGAGTGCTGCAAATCAGTTAATAAAGCATCATATAGGAGTTGTCAGCTGTATACTTCCTAAATAATGGTAGACAGCCTTGTCTCTTTTTTAACCTTGGTTTCAATTTCTCCTTTGAATGGTAAAGCAAAATTTTGGGAAATTTACTGTTTCAACCCCAAATTATAGCATGAAGCCTTCACACAAATTAATCCTCAGAAACTTAACATGACCTTATAAAAAAAGACTTGTCCAGACACTGACAACCATGAAGACTGTCTAATAAAAACAAAGATAGGAGTTCAGATGTTGAATTTTATCTTAATCATTGACAAATAATCCAGTACCCACATTAACAAGATCTCTTGAATGCTAGACATTTTGTGACATGAGATTATACAGGTGTTACCGCTCTGGTCAGTAAGTGTGGCATGCTCTGATGCAGCCAGAGCAATAAAATGCAGCAGAGTAATAAGAAAAATTATTGTTTTAATAACACCTCCTCAGCAGGACAACTGACTGCTCAGAGAACATTTGTCTTTAGAGAAGGAGGCTTTTAAAATTACCTCTGAGCACCACTAGAGGAAAGGAGACCAGGAGAAGAGTTCCGCTGTTCGCATTCCATACTGAGAGGAAGACAGCAGAAAGTGGGAAAGGAGAGGCTTGTTGCAGACTTGGAGTGCAAAACTGATTGAGTATAAATCAGTAAGGTCTTTCTCCTAAAACAGACTGTACAAAAATGCTTCCCACCCCAACCATAGGAAGGAAAGAGGAAGAGTTTTCAAAGCAGCAGTTCCATCTCTTACACATATAGCTGACCTTTCAGCTGATGCCCAGGGATCTTGTGCTGTCCCTAATCTTGGAGGCTTTCAAAACCCAACTGGATAAAGCCCCAGGTAATCTGGTCTTGTCTGATAGCTGACTCTGCTTTGAGCAGAAGATCTGATAAGAGACCTCCTGAAGTCCACCCCAACCTGAATTATCCGATGACTCTCTATCAGAGTGGCACAGATATGGAATTTTCCTTTAAGACTATCCTTGTAGGTCTCATTTCAAAAGAAGTTGAAAAAGTGCGTTCAAACTATTTGTATATAAATGTGTAACAATTTGTGATGAAAGTGTGCTCCATGCAGAATTTTGCTGTAACCATGGCAACTTCTATTGAGAGAGACATTCATTGTAAATCTATAAGGATCTCATTTAGAAGAGATTTAGTTGTACTAATCACCAATTTATGAATATTCCAATCATGTAAAAAACACCCCAGTTTTTCACAGAATTGGTTTTAAATATTGCAGCTCTGTGAATAAGAATGCTATCAGAAACATTCACATTGAACATATCAACAACACTGCATCCTGCTGCACAGATAACACAGCTTGCATGTTAACGTTGCCTGTAGGTTACCATTCTGTTGGATACCTTCATGGAAAAGGAAGAAATGTCCTAAGTTTTGGAGGTGGCTGTTTTCTTCATCTTGCCAGAGGTTTTAAAGCAATTAGTTGCATTTCATCAAAATGCAGGTCTCTTACAGACCATACACTTGTCCTATTTTCTCATTTATCTTCCATTTAGTACAGTGGTTCAGGACTGTGCTTTAGAACTTGAGATATAACCTGCGCCTCATTTTTAATCTAAACCCAGCCCTCCCCTGCTGTGATCCCACTTTTATAAAGAGGTCACTCTCTTATTTTTTGAAAGGCAGCAGTATGCAACTTTGGGCATTTTTTTTCCCCTCAAGAGAGGAAAGGGAAGATGGAGATTTTAAAAGTGTAACAGATGCAGTGCATGCTCAGCCCAAAGAATGAGTGCAGCTAAACATACCCATGTCTCTGTCTGCAGTCAGGGTCTTATTAAAAGTCTGTACCAGCAACCTTTCAAAACCGTTCTTTTGGAGACCACAATTTGCCACCTTACATGATTATTATCCACAAATTCAGAGCACTTCCCACAGCCCTTCCCTCTCACCTAGAGAACTGCCACTGAAACACAGGCTGGAGTTGTTCTCTCCCATACATGCACCCAACTGAAGCATGGTTGGATGGCTGTATCTGGTTTAAGGTACATGTTAGAAGTCCATGTGTTTTTAGCCAGTGCCTTTGAAACTTCCAGACTAGTAACAAGTTCATATTTTTAAGTTTTCCTGAAATAAAGAGGTTTGTTTATCTTATGTCAGTCTTTTTTATTGGAAATAGATGAGTGAAAGGCACACCCATCTTGAACAAGCTTTCATTTAAATATAGTTGCTGTGGCATGCAGTAGTTATGAACTAGGATTTCTTTGTATTCCATAAACTCGAATCTGAAAGTTTCTAAAAGCAGCCATTCTTCCACTGAGACAAGAACCATTTTGCTCTGACTGCAGTTCACAGCACTCACACAGGCAGCCCTTCCTCATGGGAATCTAAACTTTTGTTTCTTTCACAGTGTTAATAAAAGCCAGATCAAAAATATGCGCTTCCCCTTTGTTATGGAAAACACAACAGTGATGCTGCAGCTGGTTAACTGTGCGGTAAAGCCCAGGGACAGGAACAACTCCCTGTGCTCGCCTTCTGTCACCTGCCAAGCCGAGGGAGCACAAAACTATATTGGAAAAAAAAAAAAGAGTTCTGAGTTGTACTTTTAAAAACCTTCCTCTGGTCAGGGCCCATCCTTTCGGTTTAGTTTCCAGTTCCAGTCTCTCTGCATGAATGTATTCAGATATGAATATCAGCTTTACTATCCAGCACCAACCAACCATTCAGCTGCTGTATCTTATAAAGCTGGGCAGCGGGGGGAGCTGAGCTCATTGCACATGAATTTCACGCAGCTGTTCAGTTGTAGAATGGAAATATCTGTACCAGACAGTTGCACAAAATATATAATTGAATAACTTATCTGGGCTATTGTCAGAGCCAGGTTGGGAATAAGTAGAACACACTGAAGTCTTCAAAGCCAGCACCTACAGTAACACGATTACATCAGAATCTCAGATGTGTTAATAGGAAAATAAGACAATATTTCTAGCCCTTAATTATGAAAAAAGGCCGGAAAGCCTGAAGGCACCTCTGTCATGGTACTGAAATACTCTAAAAACCCAGGCTGCCTTAATTTAGCCCCGGGAGTCGTGCCCATCTTTACTACCTAATTAATTGTAACGATGAGCTTGGAGGAAGTGCAATTATCTGTATTTTCTGCTGAGTTTCAAGGTATTTGGCAAAGAGATAGGCAAAATTTTGTATTTGCTGAGCAGGAAATTTGTCACTTATCATTTCAGGAAGTTAAAAGCATTTGCGAATTTGGCAAATAATTTCAGTCAAAGAGAGTAGGGAATTTTACAAGAAATGTTTCTATTTTGAACAAAGCTTTGTTCAAATTTTTCAACATTGCTTTGTTCAAAATAGCATTTTCCATTTTAAAGTAGTCTCTTTTTAAAAAAAGACAAAAGATTTTGAACTAAATTAGCACTTAATTTGGTCCAAAATATCATGTTTTGCGTTCTGCCAAAAGATTTTGTCTCTTTACAATCAGAAATAATTTTCTCCATCAACACTTTTTACCTAGGCCACAAAATTCATACCCAGCATGAGTCCAGTGTGGCTTATTCCTGATACACCAGCCACTTGTATATTAAAATGCAAAATCGAATGCAGACACTCCCAAAACTCAAAGATATTAAGATACAATCTTGTTCAGAACACCTCCCATGATAAGTATTTTTCAATTTCCAATTAATGACTTTTTAAACTCTACCGTTTTAAATAGCACTGGTGTTTGTTTTGAGCTTATGTGGCTAGGATGCTGCAGCAGTTGACAGATGATGGAGTGGTCCCTTCAGAGGAGTGTTACCTTTAGTAGAATGTTCCTGGTCACACTAAAGTAGTCATGCACAACCCCACTGTGCAGGGCAGAGGCTTTTAGAAATCAGTTGCTCCTGCCCAAGTGTCAAACTTCTCTGAGATGGTGCTAACATCAATCAGAAAAGCAACGAATTCCAGTTGCTGAAAGCAGCTTCAGTGTACAGAGATGGATTTACTTCTCTGAAAGGAATGAATATAATACAGTAGCCATTGTAGAAAATAACAAATGAGGTAAAAATATATAAATAAATTAGTCATTTGGGCCCAAGAATTTATTAAGCTTTGGAAAGAGTTTTAAACACAAAACTTGCTCAAGAAAAGATGTCAGTAATGCCACTGCAATGGCAATGTTGGTTCTGGTAGAATTGAAAGTATTTGAAACTGAAAAACAATAGCACTACATGGACACTGAAGAGCTAATCAGGCAAGGAGTCTAAGGAACTCATCCACATGAGGAAACCGCTCCTGAGTAGATAACCCCCCTTAATAAGATAATTCTTATTCTGGAGCTTAACTCTGCTGAACCCAGAGACTCTGAACTGGATTAAAAAGCACTATTATTCTGTTGTAAGAATTTGCAATAAGGATTAATCAGAAATAGCTATTCCATCTTAAATTTAAAAGCTGGTTTTACAGAAATTAATGACTGTGCAGAAAAATTCTTAATGAACAGTCTACACTTAACCCTTCCTATGAACTTCACTTACAAGATGACAGAGGATCATCCACCCCTATTGAAAACTGGGAAAAAGCAGTCAAGTCTTTGCACCAAAACCCTGTGTCCAGACATATGGAGGTTGTGCTAGTAACTAAGTGAAAAAATGTGAAGAGAACACTCCTTATACAGACTTGGTGTTTCTCTTCCATGAAAGGTTGCAACAAAACACGAAAGTGTATAGACCTCTAGATGAATTTAATAAACCAAAATTAAATGAAGAATTTAATAACCCAAAGGCAAATTGGGAAAAAATGCAAGTGAAAGACTACTATCTTAATCCTGAAAGCATTAATGCCGTTACATAAAATTAACTTCCTAAAATTCTATCTCAAGTATTAATGTGAAGATCCTGAAAATGTTTTACTTCACTTAATACAAATACTAAGTAAATAGAAATAAAAAAATAGAAGTGTTGTTTACTTAAAAGTGTCAGTGATTGCAATAATACACTCTCAATAACAAAATGATCTCTGAATTTTTAAGGTTTGTTTTTCTTAACCCCAGCAAAATGGAAAAGGAAGCAAAAAACAGATGGAAGCACTAGTATTTTGAAGAGAAAAAGCACAGCTCTTTTTAAAGACTTGACATAATGTTCTTTAGGAGCCACCCCCTTTCCTCACTGCTTCTTTTGATGCCTCCAAAAATGATTCATGTGCAACTTGTATTAACATTTTTCTTATTGCATTGCATCTTTGAATTCCTTTTCTACTACTGCTAGAGTGGCTTACTGTCTAACTCCAGTCCTCAGTGCCTGAAAATCTGTGATTTTCCAATATATCTGTGTTCCCCCTCTTTTATAAATACTTGCAAAGTCACAAAAGTAGCAGGTCTAGCGATCTCTGCAGCTGCTAAGGAAAACAACCTACTTTTGAGTTCAAGCTGCCTTGGAACACACTCTGTGCCTGTTATTCCAGAGGGAACCTGCAGCAGTGAGTCTGCTGGCAATTATTGTTCAGATCTCCTCAGTGCTTTAATGTAATAATTGGGGCCATATAGGGAAAAATAAAGAGTTGAAATTGTCTTGAATAGTATGCCTTAAAATTCCCAAAGTTTGGTGTACTTTTGTTACTCCTACTTGCTGAGAGGGTCCTGCTGACTTGTTCGTTGTTGTTGTTGTTGTCCAATGGACATTCATGTTGTCCACACTTGGAAATATATCTACTGTTTAGTTGGTGGTGATTAAAGATACTGAGTTCAAGGTAAAACAGTTTAATATAACCGTAATCAATATTATGCTGTGAGACCTTTTCTTCCTTTCCCTCCTTGTCCTTAAGCTCTCAAAGGGAAAGATCTTTCAGACTAGACCTTTGCTCATGAGTTTTGAACAGGCTGTTGCAGCATATTATTTAGGTTATTTATATATTCGGCTATTTAATTTGCCCTGAGACTGAGTGACAAAGTCCTGTGAAGAATTCTTTATATGCCTGATGACAGTAAACAATGACAAAGGATGAAAGAACCTCCTGGGCTATGTAGGCAGCAAAATATTTCTCAGTTGTGGGAAATAAGACAAAATTAAAGCATTTTTTCTGAATTCTGATACCTGAAACCAACATTGATTTAATAATGTTTGTCCCCAATCCCTCTGCAAAGCTGCTTTGATGAATTGGCAGTATTTTCTGGTCTTTAACTGAATGTGTAAGAAGTTTACAGAGACAAGGATGTAAATTATTTTAGATGACAATTTTTAAATTCTTTTAAGAATGCATAAAACTGTTTCAAAGTTCATGAAAATTGTACTCAATAGTTCAAGATTTTCCAAAGTATTTCCATTCACATTTCCAGTAAGATTAACAGAAGAGTTCTAAGCACACTAAACAACGATTTTCCTTGATGTAGCATAACCACAAGAAGTTTTGAGGTTGTTGAAAGCATATTAAGACTAGTTCTTCTATTTTGGGATGCAGAAATTTATTTAAATGCCTGTTCTTTCAATTTTCTATTTATGCCAGTCTTGCTTTTATGAAAAATGCAAAAACTTTGTTGAGTGTCCTGCTAAATACAACCAGAAGTAAACAGGGGTAAAAGAAACTTGGTATATGTGAAAAATGGTGAAATATAATTTTATGAACTCCTTCTCTTTAAAAATTACAATCTGCAGAAACTAATTAATTTTTCCCCCAAGAAATTTGAGTACAAGTGGCTCATGCACAGAGATATCACTGATTTTCAAGCCTTGAAATGTGTAAGAATCTAAGAAGCATAAGAAAAAAATGCAGCATCCAATTGTAAAGCGGACAAGACTGTGTTGATTAGTAGTGCTTCTTAGTGTGGTGAAGAAGTAGAAAACCTAGGAAAAAATTGGCTTCAATTGCCTGTTTTCTTATACAAGGCAGTTTATTTCCTGTAGAAAAATTAGTTAATTTTTTTACTTTTCAGTCCTTCACATTAATGATTCTTTTTCTTTTCCTCTCTCCCCTTTGTGAGTAGGGGAGAGGCTAATGTAGGGAGTAGGGTATTTAATGTTAACATGCAAAGCATGATGATTTCATTAAATGTTTTGCTAAGACCTCATACATAATCACCTCATTGAAAAATAATGAATAGTCATTTATGTCTTGACAATTGGTAATGTGCAATAAGAAGGACTGATACTGGTTTAACCCTTACACATACCTGAAGTGGTGAATGCAACTTGGTGAGAGTTGGAAAAAGCATCTAGACAACCAATGGCATACTTAAAGAAGGCAGTTTGGTTATTACACATTAAGTAGATAATGCTTAATTGAGAATTTAGTCTCATGTCATGTATCAATTACATATCATTAAGAGATATAAATTTAGGTTTTGTTTTATTTTATTTATCGATAATACACAATTGCCAGCTGCTCAGCTGCTTTTAGATCCCTTAAGACGTTTCCCTTAAGGGTCTTCTAAATTGGTAGATACAGAATTTCTATGGAAAACTGTAAGCATTTACTTTTCTTGGTAGAAAAATGACAGATTGTTTTTCCTTTGTATTTTATAATTCTCTGTTAAGATTATGGTAATGAGTCTTTAACAGATAAACCCACAAAAACCTTTGAAAGCATCAACAAGCAATTTAAAATAAAGAGAAAGAAAAACAAAGGCAACTGGGTGCTTCCTATAGTTGAGGTTAGCATCTCTGATGATGCCTGCCTTAAAACAGAATATGTAAGTACAGAAAAGATGAGACTGTTTCTTCACTAGGCAAAAGGATATTTAATTCACAATGAAACAGGATAACTATCTTGTAAAAACCTCAAACAACTAATGGTAATTTAGCTTGATCCAGCTTCTTAACCCAAAGACCAGCTCATAACTCTTAGCTACAGAGTGAGAGACCAGTTGTTATTGCTACTTGTCTTCATTAGGGTTTAAGGATGACTTCTTCTCAATTTATTAAGAGTATACACAACGACCTACTGAGAGTGTCAAAAAAGAGCTGTACCAATACTATACAAATAGGACCTACAGATACTCCTTGAAAATGTATGGGCCAAGAATTCACATAACTTACCTTCAGCATTGACCACACTGGCTTTTAAGTCATGCTGGAAAAAATGGTCCTGCCCATGGCTTTTGAAAGCACAAAGTGTATAAAATCTTTTCTAAGATTTCCTGGGAAGTCTGGTGTGGCAATACTC
>BJBW01013901.1:0-21900 GCA_004320125.1 Scolopax mira | reverse complement strand
TGAGGGGAGATCTTATTAACACCTATAATTATCTAAAGGGTGGTTTGAAGGAGGAAGGAGCCAAACTCTTTTCAGTGGTTGCCAGTGAGAGGACAAGGGGCAACAGGCATAAGCTGGAACACAGGAAGTTCCACTCAAATATGAGAAAAAACTGCTTCACAGTGAGGGTGACAGAGCCCTGGAACAGGCTGCCCCAGGAGGTTGTGGAGTCCCCTTCTCTGGAGCTTTTCAAGACCCGACTGGATGCAGTCCTGAGTGACATGCTCTAGCTCTGGGAAATCCTGCTTCAGCAGGAGAGTTGGACTAGATGATCTCTATGGTCCCTTCCAACTCTAAAAATTCAGTGAAATTCAGTCCTTGCTTCAAAGACCACGCAGTCCAGTGTGGTTCATAGAGCATTTAATATCATTGTTGAAACAATATGTTTTTAACTATTGCTCCATATTACTCCATATGTCTTCTGTTTAACAATTTTGACTTGTCTTGGTGCATGGGTTTAGCTGTTCAGCTTGCTTACTTTTGTTTCTGACAGATGGGCAATAAATGGGTACACCAATGTATGGAAATTGCTGTTGAGAACAAATTATGGTTACTTGATGTAATGATTCTTTTTGTCTTTGTACTAGCTGATGAAATACATGTGCAAGTCTTATTCAAGCTTGTTGAAATCTGAAGTGTTTTTTAATTCAGTGTAGTCCTTGTCATTTTATACATAATTAAATACAAGTTTAAATGAATTTCAGTTAGCTTAAGCATTTAAAGAGTTTTACATAATGATGTCTGTCATTTTTTCATGCAATAACATTGTCTTGATCTTTGAAGACGTTAAGAATCCTAAGTTTTGCTCAGTCTCCTAAATTATTATTGGCATTGTGCATCATTATTGACAAAGAAAATAATTGACAGCGATCATCCATAAAAATGTCATATTCCCTGTTCTTTCATTATCTGTGTCTACCTATTGGTGTTTCCCTGACTCATTTGATAGGGGTTAGTTATCAGTTGCACATTATCACTCTCTAATTTACTGGCGTAATTAATTTATGGGGCAACTTTTTTTTTTTTTACTAGCATTTCCTGGTATCTTGTGTTCTGTAAGAAATCAAAACTGGTTTACCTGCAATGTTCATTATATTGCTGTGGCTTCATATTCTTTATAAAAATAATACTGTATATGTTTACTGTGATTTATAAGGATCTGCAATGTGATTGACACTCTGGATAGATCTACCTCATCAAGGGACTGACTGACTTCGTTGGCCTCAGATACAGGCCACGTTAAAATCAGATCCCTAAAATCAGTAAGTATTTGAGGGAAGAGTTTGTCTTTCCCCCACTGCTTGTACTTGGGTAGGTTTGAACCTGTAGGCCTGGCTGTAGGCCTGGCTGTAGGCCTGGTCTCTGTATTTGAGAGTTAAACCGATGCTTACGGATTCTGATCTTTTCTACTTAACTTACTGTTTGCAAAGTTGGGTGTTACAGACAGGCAGGCTGTACTGAACTGTACATTTTAGAAACTTCACAGGACAGGGAGTGTTTTGCCTGCCTGCTCAGAGGAGTGAATTAGTGTGCAGATGCTTTGGGCAGTTTGATTTGAAGCTGCTCCGGGAGTACACACATATAGTTTAAGTTGCTGGGTAATAAGCTAGAAAACCTTGTAAAGCTCAACAGCTGGTGGCCTTAGAGGTTGTCTCTCTTCCTTTGTGCTATTGGAGTGATATAAAGCAACCAAAGTAAAACAAGGTGATTCTGCTGGCAGCCTCCTGATGCTGACAGCTGGATCTGATGTTTGCACCTAACAGGTTGTAGCTATGGGGCTTTCTCTTGTATTCTCAATGAATGCTGAGATTTGAGCCTGGTGTAAAATGCTCCTTCCTGGCCAGAGATTACTTTGTTAATTTTAAACTACTTATTGGGGCAAGTTGGAGCATGGGGCAATTTACAGATTTTTTTTTTTTTTTCTTGTTGTGAGCATGTAGACCTTTATGCTCTGCTGTAATGTTACTACTGTAGACTTGGCTTAGTGTTAAAAAAATACTTGTTTTTTTCCTACTCCTGAGACAATATCTAAAACTGCTGTTGATGGATATCTAACTGCAGTTAGAGGGTCTGGCTTGTCTGTAGCTGATGCTTTCTGTAACCATTTACTTTAATGATTTGCAGACAGGATGAAGCATCTGCCTTTAACAAAATATCTTGGATAACTGTATGTAAATGGGACTGTTCACTAGTACACTGACTCCAGTGGATCTTGAATCTTACCCCAGTATTTGCAGATATTCCAAACTGTACTGTAATAATGAGCTCACTGTGCAAGATCTCTGTGCAGCTCTTTATTAAGTGAATAGAGGCTTTGCACTTGAAAACTTATGGGATAGAATATTAACCTGGTAGAAGACAAACCACTGTTTAGGTTTTCTGTACAATCTATACTTTCTTTTGCCAGTAGGAATGTGAGAACAGTCTTTCCACTTTGCTCCTCCATAGTTATGTCACCAACCTCTTCTGGTCTTTTATGCCACGTCTGGCAAGATTATAAGGCTTTATTGTAGATGTAAAACTGAAGATCAAAGTATGTTAGAAATTACTTCCTCCTTTGGTAATAATGTGGTACTGCTGTTCCTTGCTGTCTGTCAGAGGCACAGAGAGCTAACAGCCGTTAAATAAGGACTAATGAATTATTTTGAAAAATTCAGTGTTTAACTGTGGTTTAAGAGATTATGTGAACATACGGTATTTAGGACATGGAGCAAGGAAACGGATACAGAGATACATATTATATGTGATGGTTAATAGTCTGTCTAGTACATTATGGGGTTTATAAGAATAACCGTAACAAATGTGTTCACATCATCACATTAAAATTAATTAATCAGTGCTTTAAAAAACCTGCACAATAGGAAGCAAGTGTTCTTTTATAATTAAGAATCATAAATGACACTTTTTAGTGAATAATTTATTTGAAAACCTGTGATTCTAGTGCAGTCACCATTATGAGTTTGAGTCAATTTCTAGGCATGTGTGTAAGCAATAAAAATTTTAGAAGTGAGAAATTGTTCACCAATTGTTCAACCTCTGTATCTTTCTAGTAACTCTGTGGTCCCACTTCTCTATTCCCTTTCTTGTTAGGTATTTTGAAGCAAAGTATTTAATTTTGGATTCAATGAAATTATACTTCAAAGGGGTTTTCCTACTTTCTCCATAAATGAGGTGAGAAGAAGGAAGACAACTGTTTGTGTCCAACTGCATAGGAATTATGTTCCATTCTCTATGTTTGCTTTTTGATTTAGGAAAAGAAAGATCAGATTACAGTCAACAGAAGCAAAAAAAATACCGTTTTTATGAAACTATCTTTGAGTTTGTGTTCCTTGCAAGGAAAGCATGGGAACATTTACCTCTTCCAGCCCTGGTATCAATTTTGCAAAATCAGCCCTAAATAGGATCAAACCCTGATATCCTTATTTAAGTCCTGTGCTACTGAATTTCACTGAGATAAACCTCCCACAGGTTTCAGTGATACCTTATTGCAGGCCTCAGTTCCTTGACTCTCTACTTAACTTCCTACTGGTATCAGCAGGTCAGAAGCGTCAGGGGCTCTGTCCTTCATGATTGTCACAGAACCCATCAAGCTCACTTTAGGACTTAAGAGTTTGTGCAAAAATTCTTGCACGAAAGCAATAAATAAATTCATATTGTTATTTTTAGCCTCTCTCCTTCCCTCACCGCATTATCCAAAGGCGAAAGGGGTTCTGTAATTTAAAGTAATTTCTACTTGTGTATAATCTGGTTGCAGTACATTGTAAAAACTGTGTTTATGGTAAACCATTTTGTTAAACCTGTGTTAAAGTGTCTTGATTTATACTGTTTATGTCAGCCATTCAAAAAAACATGTTCAGTTCCCCCCCCCCTTGTAATAAGTGAGATTTAAAAATCACCAAGAACAGTAGATGTGTTTTGCCATTATTTGCTTTCTAGCTTTTTGAAGTCAGCTTTTTGGTGTGTGGGTTTTTTTCTGTTATGCTGATAAAGTTAGGGTTTTCTTTTTTAACATCAAGATATTTGTGTAGTCAACACATGCGGTCACTACTTCAAAAGATGGGATTTAAGGCAGTTAAGTGTTATGGGGGTGCAATAAAAGTCTGGGTACTAGCAGTGACACTTGATTTACTATGGGATGTAACCACAAAGTATTTAAGACTAGGAATATGTAACAGGTTAACTTTTAAGCATTTTTGGTTTTGCAATATACGAGTAAAATTTTTCTAGTAAAAACTTCAGGGAGGAGAGAAATCCTGTGCAAGAGAACAATTCTTAAACCTAAGTTTATAAGATGTGGCAACGGGAGACATGTGGACAGATTGTGGAGATTCACTTGATTCAGGTGGATATTTTCAGTAGGGTTTTGTGTTGCTGTTGCAGCCCAGTGGCACGGTCCAGGGGTGACAAATGTCAGGTTCTCTGAAATTCTACTGAAGTTCCCTAAGAACGATTTGAATGCTTTTCGATTTTACGATTGAAAAGTACCAGTGGCACAATCCTCTTTTATGGCATCTATGTAGCTTTTCAGGTTCCATCATGTTGATCTTGGGAGGACAGGATAAGAAGGACTTTCTGGGCCACTGGTTGCAGCTGCTTCCAAATGAGGCAAAAGACATCACCTAAGATTTACCTAAAGCAGAGCTTTCTGTTTATTCTTCCCTGTTCTACCAACATTAGAAGGATGTTTGCAAATGTGACGGCTCTGAACTTTAGGAAGAAGCTTTCACCTTGCAGATTAAATTTCTTCACATTAAATCTGTAGGCTCTTTGTCCACTACTATCTCCATAGCAAAATTCTTCAAAGACTTTACTCCTTAGATTTAAAACTGTGTTGTGGGTTTTTTTTAACTATTTATCTTACAATCCCTGTTGTGGCCAGAAGATGGCACTTATGTACCCTGTAAGAAGGGGCTAGTGAGTTTACTATCATTTATCTTTGCTGAAATTGTGTTTGTGGAATAGTGGCAAGTATATTGGACAAATGATAACTCACAGGATAAAAGATCGCTTTGATCTCATAGCACATGAGCGGCAGAGATTTAAGAACAAAGTCCAGGAACTTGTTATTCCACATAGAAGCTCTTTATTTCCTTATTCAGTAATAAGGATATGATATGCCCCTGAATTCAGAAGGCAACCATCAAACAGAAATCCTTTGTGTACTTTGTTTGGTTGGGGTTTTTTTTAAGGAGAATGATCTAAAAGCCGTTTCTAGCATATATTTTTTTTATTCCAGCTGAGATTTTGTGCTACACATTTTCCACTGAGATAGCTTTATCACCTATGGGTTTTGTACTTGCCCTTCATCCCCAAATTATGGTATTTATGTTCTTGATGGAGACTGAATTTTACTGTTCTCCAGCATAACTAACTTCTCATACCCGTTTGGGATAAACCTTCCCAACATGAACCTGTTTATCCCGCTATAACTTTGTCAGACATTAGGGATACTGCTCTAGTCTTGCTAAAACTATACAGCTCTCCTGTGGAGCCAAGTTTGATGGGCTGACTTTGCACATAGGAGATTGCAGGAGGAGGATGTAAAGTGGCTGCAATTAATCCAGCCGGTTTCCTGAGGCTGTCAGCATATTTTTGTGCAGATCATGGGGCCCATCTAAACTGGAGCAGAAACTAGAGTGGTTTGTCTGGCCTGCTGTGCATGGGCTGGTGCTGCCGAAAATCCCTGGGCCTGTCAGAATCCAGCCTACCTATAGCCCTCTTCTTACAATTATTGGGGTCTGCCAGGGGTTTGATGACAGGAGGTCATCACACCAACAGTCACTGACTCTTCATGACCCTCTGTCCCTTTCACCTGCTTTCTTCCCACTACCTTTTTTTTGTCACCGATTTATTTGTTGGGTTTCACTTCCAGACCTTTTGCTTTGCTCTCTCCAAAAGCAGTGAGCATTGGAGTGGAGAGTGCCAGCGTGCATCCTGACTTCCCCAACCTGCGAGTTCTGTTTCAGTCAGAAACATAAGTGTGAGAACGGCTCAAAAACATATTTCATTTGTGTTTTCTTTAGATGTTTCTTAGGAAGAAAATCATTATATATATGTATTTTATATGTATATGTACTGTGCCACAGCCACTGACAAAGAGATTACTTTCCATGTTGCATGGAGAGGGATTGAAGCAGAGGATTGTTCATCCTCTGGCCCTGGTGATATATTTTGTGACTCAAGACTACATTAAACTGTATGAAACCCCAGCCCAGTCTTTGAAGATCCGTGTCCAAGTGCTAAGCCCCTCAGCAATTGAAAGGGCTCCTGGGCCTTACGAAGTCTTAAGACTGCAATCAACAGTCTGGGAAGGGAAAGCTCTTGGAAAATAACTCTGTCGGTTGTATGCTTGACCAAATGCTTGATCGTTGGCAGGAGATAAAAGGCTATGAGCTGTGAAAGGAGGAAAGACCTCAAAAGAACACTAGGGGTGGGCTTGCTGGCTGTGGCCAAACTGACCTCAGGGAGGCTGCAGTGTAAAGCACTGGAGTACTGGCTCACAGAACAGGGTCTTAGCTGGAACGAGGTATAGTTGTTATCCAGACTGCAGGCTTTAACTTATTTTTGTGCATGTGGAAACCAGGTCTCAGTAGTTCTTTGACTGGGTAGCTGCAGTCCCTTGGCAGTGAGATGTAAGTCTTCTGCTGCTGTTTTTGCACGGTCCGACTGCTCAGGTCATAAGCTTCAAGCAGCTCCTGGCGGTGTGAGTGTACCTGCTACTAAATGCAGATGTAGTGCTGTGCCTCCTTTGACCGTGAACTATTAGCTGAACTGTTACACACTTCATTTGCAAAACTCGCTGGGGTTTTTTTTGGCCAAGTAGAAATGCAGTCGTTTCAAATATAAACAATTAGCAAAGCAGATCTTGCCAAAATAAGCATCACTCTGCATGTGTGAATCTTCCCCTACTTAAAGAGCAAAAACAAGTTATGTGTTGAGTACGTTGTTCCATGTACTACTTTAAAAAAAGCTAGGGGACTATGAAGAGAAGAGTGGTGTAAGAGCCTGCGTTGCAAATAACTGAGGTGTAGACATAAAGAGCTATGAGAGTCAAGAGACCTGGCTTCTTCTTGTAGCGTCCTACAGCAGCATCCTTGTCTTGCTGCTCAGCCACTTGGCCATGGTGCCTCTTCTATCAGATGTGGGTGATGGTGCCTCTCAGGAGAAGTCACCGCTCACTTTGAGGTCCCAGGTGGACTAGTATTTACAGAACAAGTAAAGGACTTGAAGGGGTCTGTTACAAAACAAGAGGAAGTGACACATTAATACATACCAGTTTGTATGTGACTCTGCTTAATACATTGTGAGATGTGTTTACATTTGATTGGGTAGAGAAAACAGCCTCTGAACCCATTAACTGAAATTTATTCTACCAAAATAGTAATATACTGTTGAGGTGAAATTTGCAGCTAATTGCATAGCCTCCTCCAAAACATATGTAGGTCCTTTTAACTTACACATAGAAAAGAATCCTATTGTGTGCATGTGGAGTTAGTGCTCGTTCATGCAGGGTGCTCATCAATCAGGTCTGCAGATGGAAGCCCTGTATTTTTTTGTAGAAAAGCGGTAGATTGTTTGGTGTCAGTGTAAATTCCTTACAGTGTGTCACATAGCACACCTAGGTGTCCTGTTGCTGTGGCCAAGGTGGAAATTCAGCCAATATACTTTGCTGGGACAACAAGAAGGTTCTGGTTAGGAAAATAGTTTTTGTGTTGCTGAATCACAGAATCACACAGGTTGGAAGGGACCTTTTAAGATAATCTAGTCCTACCAATGGGGGGGTAAAAAAAACCAACCCCCAAAAAAACCCACACAAAAGACCACCAACCCAACACTAAACCATATCCCCAGGCACCATGTCAACTTGTTTCTTGAATACCTCCTAAAATAGTTGAAGGGCGCTCTTGAAATCCTTCTGTGAACCTAGGGTGATGCTTGGTTACTTTGAGGGGGTACTAGAGGTACCCATCTTAGTCCTGAGCAGTAGCAATGATAATACCTGCAGGGTGCTAGAAACTCTGGAGGGTGCCTTTCAGCTGTACTTGCCATTTATAGGGGTAGCAAATTTTACTTTTGAGGGCAGTCCCAAAGGTCTCTTCAAAAAGCATCAGAGACCTACAAATGCAAAAGCATTCCCAAAGCCATGAAAGCACTCAGTAGTCTGTGCCCCACAGAAGTCCACAGGAACTAGGTGGCCACGTGATGTCCTGTGTCTGTGTCAAGGTCCAGGTATGGGGAGGCAAGTGTCTGTGGGAGGGATGCTTGTCAGGTGTCCTAGTGCCACCCACCTGGTAATACCACCTGCAGCTCCACGTGCAGCATGGAAGTGGGGGAATGGCTGCAGAGTCCTTCCATCAACCTCTTGGCCAGATGCAGCCCAACTCGCCCACAGTTGCAAGTGCACATGATGTTTAAGCCTTAACCTTCCTGCATCTCTTGGAAGCAGAGAAATTATTTGGGCTTTTACAGATTTTCGACTTGTTAGAAAGAGCAGTGTTCCTCTATTTTGTCCTGCTACTTTTCTGACTCATGTATTTGTACTTCTGAGACTTTGTCTTGCCTTCTGAAAGCTTGCTGTGGCTCTCTAACCTGGCAATATTTGGGTTTCTGCGCTTGCTCTGCTGTTGCTATGTGACCAACCAGCAATTTGCATGACCCTTTCTTCAGAAGATATGAAGATGCAGGAATTGGTGCCAGCTGTAGTTGGTGGTGTGACTGTTTGCAACCAACCTTTTCCTCCTTGCCTACTTCTTGACTCTGGTATTGCTTCAAGTGAGTTGCTGTATGTTGTTTGGGAAGTGTGTAAGAATTGAATATTGACAAAAATGGTATGTGAGTGCCATGAGGTCATCCTCACTTGCTGAAAGCATAAAAACTCCCGAGGACAGAAAATAAGAGTGTGGACAAAGATTTGTGTGATGAGCCCTTAAAACACAAGCAGAAGTTTAGAAGGCCACAACAACAACAACAAATCTCTTTGGGACAGGAGATGGGCAATTCAAACACTTGTGAAATCTAAATTTTTTTTGTGGTCTGTAAGGAAAGCTTTCTGGGTAAAGGTTAAACTCGCTGGCCATCCTTTTGGTGGTAGCACAGTCCTCAGGGTGGATTTTCAGAGGTTGAAGTAGCACTTGGGCAGTTGATTCCTGTTGACTGTCAATAACAATTTAGTACCTGAGGGCTCTACCTGCCTTGGAAAAGTCTCTTTTACAGCAGAGGGATTTTCTCTTTGTTTTTTCTTTTGGTTTGGTGGATTTTTATTGTTGTTGTTCCCCTCCCCACCCACCCCCCTCTTTCCCCAAACCAGAAGAGTGTTGTTGGATAGCAGTGATTGGTGGTGTAGTGACAGGCACCATTGAGCACCCCATAGGCCAGCTACTTTTCCTCCCTGGCACTGCCACACGCCTCCTTGAGCCAAGCATTTTGGCTGGCACTTCCAAGTAGACTCTGCCTTGTGGCATCCTTTTTCAGGCCATTCCCAAGGAATGGCTCAAGAAGCTGGCACTCTTTAGCCTGGACAAGTGAAGGGTGAGGGGAGACCTTATTTATGTTTATAAGTACCTAAAGGGTGGGTTGAAGTTTGTTGGAGACGGACTCTTTTCAGTGGTTTCCAGTGATAGGACAAGGGACAACGGGCTCAAGCTGGAACATAGGACATTCCATTCAAATATGAGGAAAAACTTCTTTATGGTGAGGGTGACAGAGCCCTGNNCACCTGGATGCAGTCCTGAGTGATGTGCTCTGGGCAATCCTGCTTTGGCAGGGGAGTTGGACTAGATGATCTCTAGAGGACCCTTCCATCTCTGACAATTCTATGATTCCGTGATTCTCCATATTTTTTTTATTTCCAGAGGTGCCATTTGTACTCCAGGGTATCACTAAGGGGTTTCTGTAAGGAGATTCCTTATGTATTAGCTGAAGTGAATTATTAGGGATCAGTGCATTTTCTGTGGCATACCGTGTAATTGGGTGTATAAATAGAAGGCTAATATGTGAAACATGTTATCCCAGAGTTAAACCAGAATAAACTGATAACTGTGTCTTTTAATTCTAATATATTTGCAATGTATCTAGGGATAAGTCAGTTGCAGCCACTCTGCCTTCATTAGCGTGATCCTTGTCCTGTGTGCGTGTGTGCATGTGTTTAATTTTCCTAATGTTTACATGCCTGGGGATTTTTGTATGATGAGAAACATACATTGCGAAGATATTTTCCAATATATGCATTACTTTATTCTGTTTTCCTGCACTTAATTTATATCCACAAATATGAGATGTTACAAAAATATGCATAAGTGGATATAGTGGATTCTAGGAAAAATACTTTGCCATAAGCATACAGGTATAGTTGGAAACATGTTGAATACATGTAATTCTAAATATAACTTTTACTTAGATATTTTACTCAAATGTAGTGATTGAGGCATACTTCAGAAGTAATTATTTCTGACATTTTGGAAAGATTCTTAGAACTGTCCTATATTTTTGATACTACGCTATTTGGAAATCAACCAACTGGAAATGAGATGCATTTGGCCTGGACTGTGAAGATATGTGTATTACACTTTGAATGACCCTGAAGTTTATTAGCATTTTGTTTAGAACACTAGGAAAATGAAGATTATGTATGTTTTTGTACACATCTTTGTGTTTTGGGAAAACTAGGTTTTAATCTGGTCACAGCATGATGTATTTATATATGTCATTATTGATTAATCAGTTGGATAAAACCTTGGATATTAAGAGCCCAAATATTTAACCGCCTCAGGCGGTAATACTTATATATAAAAATCACACTACTATATCACTAGGGTTACTTCTAAAAATAACTTTTGTAAAAATATATTTTTGTAAATTGTATATTTCGTAAATTTGTATATTTTGTAAAAATAAGTTTGAATATTATTCTTTAAATGTATTTATGTATGGCTTTGCTCTACTTAACACTACTATTTGTTTCAAGGTAAAGACCTATTTTTTTCCATCTGTCTTATTTCTTACCCTGTATTCCTGTATATTAGGGGACAGACTAAAGGAGTACTTATAACTGTGATTCAGAATGTCGCAGTGCACTTAATAACTAGGTATTTCATTATAATCTTCTTGCTACATAATCATCACTGTCTGTCAGTCAGTTGATTGGTTTTTCATACCCACTTTGACTGTCTGGCACTTTGCTATCTATGAGAGGGGATTGCAGGATTATTGGCCTCGGAAGCAAGCTGGCAGTGAGAAATGTGACTGCACTCCATCACACATGGTTTTCCTGCTCCATCTTGGGTCCTTCAAGTTCCAGCAAGAAGCTGGAAGTGCCCTGGGCCCTGCAATTGAACGTTCCTGCAAATCAAGCTTGGTTAGCAAGGCCTTGTACCACAGCAGCAATTCTAAGCCACGATAGCCACCTGTTCTGAAGGGTTAGGAGTTTCACACAATAAAGGTCTGCCTCAGAAAAATAGGATGTGCCTTATGTTGTATAGAGCTATCCATAGTTTTCTCTTTGCAAATCATTCATCACGGTGCTGCCCATTCAGCTAATGCTTTTCCATGCTTTGATGGATTGTATTGGAGAACTCACTGCATCTAAGAACTTGTGACGTTTCAGTTACTTGACCAAGAGGGTGAGCAGCCCATTTTCCAGGCCCCTCGCAAGGCCGTACAAAATATATGTAAGTAAAGAGAAGAAGGGCACAAGGTCATCAGAGGTTAGATCTCGTTTCCCATAAATGAGATAGCTATCCCTAATTGAAACGAAGATATGGAGCCGTTGTCACTTTTCTTCTATTTTGTGCCAAATTTCATGGACACTCAGGAGACCAGCACCTTTGTAATGATAAATCATGCATCTACACATTGTGACTGTGTACTTAATCACTAGGTATTTAGATATATCCCTGGATTCATTGCATAAATACAACTTTTTCCCATTTGTCCTTCACCCTTCCATGTCTTATAGCTTCTTCTCATCTTCCTTGCAAGTCTGCTTCTCTCTCCCTTTGAGGGAGAAGGTTGCCCCTAATGGCAATCTTGTGACTAGTCCTTCAATTATCTTCAATGATAAGTGAAGCTGAGTTTGTCAGGAGATAAAATATTTTATTAGATTGGAATGGATATAGCTGGGAAAAGCTCCAGACAAGCTAGTGAAAGCTGATCAAACTGTTTCAGTTGATTGAATAAAAGATAGTGTCTCTCCCTATAAATGATGCTTTGCTTCACTGTTCCAATTTCCCTATTACAAAAATGTAACTTGCAATTCTGATGGTAAAACTTTCTCCTGATTCTCCCTGGAGAATCTGGTTCATGACAAAAATATAATTCTAGTTTATGGTTTGTAATGCCAGATGGGCTACTGTGATGCTTTAGCCCACCTTCCTGTTTGACACACAGCATCAGGGTTCTTCCTGTTTGAAATAATACAATGTCTTTGAGAAAAACATGTGATTTCAATTTAAGGAATTCCAAAGAAGGAGGCTTTGTCATAATGCCTCACTGGGTTGCTGTGGTGGTTAATTATGCTCACTGTTAATAATATGTGTCTTATTTTATAGCTTGAATTTGTCTAGATTCAGCTCCCAACCACTGGATCTCATTATAGCTTTGTCTGTGAGCCTGTGTTCATACTTAAACATACAGAATATAAGCAATCATCCTCTCCCTTTTCTAGGCTTAAGAAGACCAAGTTCTTCCACACTACAGTGTATTATTTAGGTCTTTCTTCACTCTCCTAGCTCTTACCTTAATTTTCTTGAGTTTAGCAACTTACTCCTTGAATTGAAGTGAACAGAACCAGATGTAGTTTTCCAGATGAGGTTACACGAGTGCAGAACACACTGATCATTTAGCAGCTTTCTTCTTTACTCTTTCTTTGGTTTTCCTATGTATTGACAGGCCATGTCTTAAACAGACTAAGATATTATTTTTGATAAGCAGAAATACCCACCCCGTGCCTCAGTCACATTATTTCTTTTGGCCATTTAAGTGAAGAGCAGACAGGGAGTACCTGGGTCTGGAAGTGATACCAAAGCCAAAGGTTTAATGAGTAATTCCTCTTCCCTGCCAAATCTTTCATGATACTTAGCGTTCGTCAGCCAGGTGGATAAATCAGTGCTGATTCAAGGGAGAAAGTATGTGTTTGCTATAGAAACAGGTGCAGAAATTAATAACCTATTGGGTTTTGTAATAATCAACCAACCTGATACACTGATATATTCAACCACATCTTTGAGTGATGCAGTAATCATGTAAATACACAAGCTCAGAGCTGTTTGGGTTGGTTTTTTTAATCTGTAATTTTTTTTCTCTATTTCTCTAGGAAGTCTACCAGTAAAAAATGTAAAAGTTTTATTTGTACCCATCAGGAACTGGTTTCCAGTTTTCCATTGGAGGACTTAGAAGGATGTGTCGACTGGAACCTCTCTGCAGAAAGCTTGTAAATAGCAATTTCTATTGCCAAAATAGATTTGATGATTCCATACATATTTAGGGCCTCACTTGTAAATCTTCCTCTCTAGTCCTGGTCTGATCCTGTTAATCAGGACTGTTCATTTGAGCATGGGTTACCAATGTAAACAAAGGTTTGAGAGATCACATACGCTTAGGGCTAGACTAAAAGACCTGTACAATGCTAACCTAAAAAAGACAGAAGGGAAAGACAGAAAGCTCTAAGACTTATTTTTAAGCCCTATTTTAAGAATCAGCTTCATGATTTTTTTGGAGTCATGAGTAATGATTTGTAGATGCTCGGATTAGCATTACTGAAGGAGGGCCTCTTTAGTGCCAGCTCTGCGGGTGAGCCGGCTGAGGAATCAGACAGGAGTGCAAAAGCCAGCCCTCCCAGTGGTGTTGGGAAGCTGGTTTTAGTCTGCAGCTTCAGTGGAGACAAGGCTGGAGCTGAACAAAACCCTCTCCACCTTCAGTACCCTCCCATCTCACTACACTTAAAGTTAGGGAGTTTTATCTCTGTACACTTGAGGTTCAGGAGTTCAGGACTGCAGCAGGGATGCCCAGGACTGTGAAGATGGTTTGGACATCCTCTGTGTGGTGATGGTGGAGCCAGCTGCACGTTGTTGAGGGGTTTGAAAATATTCTTCTGGTGGTTGTGCCATATCTAGAGCATCTCAGACGATGTATCCAGATCCCAGAGGTGCAGCAGGGCAGGGTTGGGCAGTCCCATGTCCTGCTGAACCGGCTGCACTTACGGCTGCCAGGCAGAGCATTGTTGAAGAAATAGCTATTTTCTGCCGAGCTTGGTAGTCTGCCAGATACTTTAATGGTCTGGGTAACTTTCCTCCTACCAACACTGGCCAACTCTCACCCTTTCTTGCGCTGTTTGAAGCAAATCCTTCCTTGGCATCACTGGGACCAGAGCCTGAGTGGCTGCAGCAGCAGCTGAAGTGGGAGCTGGGGGAAGAAACCCATCATCTCTATACTAAGGACACCAGTCCTTAGTAAGAGAAAGGGCAACAAAATAATGTGGAAAAGATTCTTTCACCAACATCTTTATTTTTTATAATTTTTTTTTCCTCTTGAGGAGGAAGTTAGAGACATGGGCAAATGGTCTAAACCAACTAGTCCCTGAGCTCCTACTGTTTTCTGATCTTTGTCTGAACTGATGTGACAGGGGCCTTGGCCTTGTTGCTAATCCTTCTGAGACTAGAAAAAAAAAATAAGCGAGCAAGAAAAGGTAACGTGGAGAGAAACAGAAAAGAAATGGGAGCAAGCATCCCTTTGAGTGTGCAGCGAGCATCGTTCGGACAGGCTGGTTTTGGCCAAGTTCCCTGTGAGGGAGTTGGGGGCATCTTCTGGAGGAGCTGCTGCTTGCTGCCACGGCGTGGCAGTCTCGGACCCCCAAAGCAGAAGCCGGGATGTGAGGGCTGTGTGGAAAGGGAACTGTGCAACACTGAGAGATTTGTTTTGTGGACTAAAAGACAGGAGGGATGCGAGCGAGCTTTGGAAGGCAGGCTTTGCACAGTGCATCCCCGAGCTTTTTTGGAAGGACAACCAAAGCAGTCTGGTTGACCGAAAAAAAAAATTTAAAATAATAAATTCATACCGCAGAAAACTTTCAGGTGAATTACAAAATAATTGCACACGGATATTGTGTATGAGCCACACAATGGAGAGGTTCCTGATGAAATACACAGTCCTTGCATACCGTGTTTGTTTCCCAGCATCAGTTCCTGTGTCAATTCTGATGCTGTGAATCCAAGGCCACCAGTTTGGACCAGTGAAAGCGTGTGGCTTGGACCAAGGCTGCCTGAGGAATTTCCTCTTCTCCTCCTCTGAGCGCTATCTTGACAGCTGAGACCAGCCAGAGAGCTTTTGCTGACACACCCTGAATTTGAACATCTGGAGAGTGTAAGCTCTGCTTGCTTTGTGAAACATCCTCAGCTCAGGAATTTACTTCTCCCAGTGGCCTAGCAGAGCCGACGTCCATTGACCTTCAGGGCACAGTGTAAGGCCCATCTGTTTTCTCAAATTTTTGCCTGAGGGTCTGGCAGGGAGGCTCGTGGTTAACTTGTCCTGTGGGAGCCTGTGTGAGATGAGCAGCGGCCAGACTAATATGTATCTGTTTTTTAAACGGTGTATACGTGTCCAGACTTTTTACAGGGAAATTAAACAAAAAAATCATTTTACCTTACAGGCCTTTTACAATAAATAAATCAATTGAAATAAGCTGTGCTACGAGGGTTCTTCATGCGTGAGCAAGAAAGCGCTCTCTCCCCATCCCTCCCTTCTTCATCGTGGAAAGAAAGCAGATCACAACTACCTCCTGACAACGGACTGGCACACAGGGTATGCTCAGGGTTAAAGCAACACTGAATCATTAAAAAGAAGAAGTCCATGTGACAGAAAGCCCTTATTAACACTAAAAGAATTTCAAGGTAACAAAGAAACGCATCTTTTCTCTTTTTTTTTTTTTTAGTTCAGTCCAGTTAGTAATTTGCGTGCTTCTTTTAAGCCTGCAAATTAAAAATCTGCAAGCCTGGCACCAAGCTGAAATACCTGTTGCTTGAAATACCTATGGACTAAACGGAGGGGTGGGAAACAGGTAGACTAATCAACTCATGGAGGCTTCTGCCATAGATACAAAGTCTGGTGGGAGTCAGATGTCCAAAGCCTGCTAGAAAGCACCCTAGATCACAAAGAGACCGTAGTATGATCCAACCAAACACCTCTGACTGTGCATAATCATCTGTTTCCACTTGAGATCGGATGCATTCCTCCCCGTCATCCCCCCCCCCGTTCACCTACCCCTGGCGTGGCTCCTGCTTCCTGCGCAGCAGCATCACATCCTTCCTTACGTGGTTCCTGCTTCCATCACTCATCCTCTACACCTGCTTCAGCCTTCCCGTGTTTGCAGATTTTAAGACAGCTTAAAATCCATGTCTATCCCTTTTCTACTTGTGCTACCTGTCCTATTAATGCATGAATTCCACAAATAAAGAAGCTGGTGCTTGGTCGCATGCTTATTTTCATGTTCTCAGAATGCTGCACGCCCCTTTCTTTTTTGACTTTAAGAATAGTCCCATATAGATTTTTATGCTAATTGTGAATCGTTAGAGATTTCAGATAGTGAGTCCCATTTAGGTCAAATCACACAAATAGGATTCATAATTTAAAACTTAATCCATTTATTATTAAGCTAATATCGCTTTAGAAATGTTTCAGGACTGTGCCAGGTCCTGGATGAATGCCAAAGTATTCACCTGTGAAAAATCGTGCACTTCCAAATTGAATTTGAAGGTCTGAATTGTTGATGTGGTTTCAATAGTTAGGGAAGTTGTGTACAGAGACACGACTGCAGGAAACTAACCATGACTTGCGAATGAGATTTTGCGATAATCATGCAGCAAGTCTATCCGTGTACAAAGGGAAGACACTTGGAAAATTAATGTTTTCAGTTGCAAAGCAGCGAGATCAATTTTCATGGCTTAGTACAGGACTGCATTCATTTCAAGATTTTCAATCTGATTAAATGTATGAGGGTTGCCAGATGCTAATTAACACTAGGTATACTAACAAGATATGCATTTTTATGATGGGATTTGTGTGTGACAGTCAGAATGATGGCTAGCAGAACTTTTTTATCTTTTTTCCTCATTTTCAGGAAAGTATATTGTTCCTGTTATCTTTTCCACGGCTGACACGTTCCCTAGGTTCACAGGCTGTATGTCGAGTATATTATGTGCCTATGGAAACCAGTTTATAGACAACATGGATGGGATTTGTAACTGCACCTCCGTGCAGCAGCCCTGACATGCCTTAAAGGAAGGCGCAGGGGTTGTCGGGTGGGAGCTGGAAGGAAGATGAAGGGTTAATCCCTGCGCACATCTGGCTGATGAGGGTAGAACCCTTTCCTGCTCTCCTCCTTGGAGGAAGAGCCTGCAGCAGAGCTAGCAAAGACAGCCAGCAGTTCCACCTGAGCACTTCTAGAGGTCCTGTCCCTAAGTAGTCACCTTCCCACAGCCCTTAGGGACAGAGTTTGCCGATAATGTGCACTTTTACTGCTGTAAAACTCTGCTTTCCAACAATTCATTCAGTCATCAAAAATTCTTTCAGGCTTAAACAAAACATACAACTCCTAGCTCAGGAGGGAATCACCGGTTTGTTCAGCGATGTAAAACTAGGTGTTGGGAACATACCTCGCAAGAAAAGCATTTAAATAGCTGACTTTCTTCGACTGAAAAAAACAACAATTACTAAAGATGCATGCACACAACATGAGATGGTGCTCAGCCTGCAGCAACACCAGGACAACCACTGCTCCTCTATTATACTCTGTGGTACTGGGGTATTTTCTGACTTATTACCAAGCAAAAGGGGAAGAGTAAGGAGGTACAATCTTATGGCTTGAGGGCATCTTGATTCTGAATTTCCCTTGTGGCAGGTTGCTTGCTTGAATGTTGCCTGGCATGACAGCATCAGTCCCTATTTGAATGTAAAGCTTTATTTAAATACACTTCATTCTCATTATGCATTTAAATCACTCTTAGAGCCCGGTAACAGTGTGCCAGCGTGACACCATGGAGCTGACCCAAGAAGTCCACTTTGTCAGCATTTGCAATACCCCACACCTTTTTCTGCATGATAATTCCAGAGATTCACAGAAGTCTGATTTCCTTTTTCTTTACATGTCATCCGTCTCTGATATCTAACGGCTTTTGAAAATACAAAGTATTTCACGGAGGCATAATTATACAATACTCTTGTATTCTCTCATATGCAACGGAAACTGAAATTCAAGGTCCTAAATTTTATGACACTGTGCACTGTAAGGAGGGTTTCACAGCAGTTTAATTTCAATTCAAAAATTGAACCTCTAAATTAATGAAATATGAAAAATAGTAACAACATCAGTACAACAACCCCTACTGTTTATTTCGATATTACATTCAGTGTGGTTTATGATACCTCCAAGTCATCCCACACTCTTGATTTATATGTTGTCTGCAGAGCACAACATTACAGAAGCTGCAGGGCAGAGAGCAAACAGGAGATTTTGGTAGGAGCACAGGAACAGCAGAGTTTTTGGTGCTTGGAGAAGAAAGTGACAGATATCCCCATTACCGACGTATTTCTGTAAAAGTCATCAAATAATTTCAGTGCTTACTGAGGTTCGTTTGCATATAGATATATTCTGGATATTTTTTGAGGCCAAAATTTGTTCCATATTTTTCAGATACAAGTTTTAAGCTTATGAAACCTGAACTGTAGAAGTCCTCTTTGTACTTCACCTTTCAATGGCTGGACAATCATTCTCTAGGATTACAAAACTGTGTAGATTGTGAAATAGTCACTGTCAGCTAACGAAAGCTGCATACCCTTATGTAGGCACATAAGTCATAACATCATCCACTGATACTGGACTTCGCTGTTATACTGAAAGGGTTGTCTTATTCCCTGCTACCCACGTTGCGGTATAGGGGACATAGATGTTGCTGTACAGGGTACATCATCTCGTATTGTGGAAGTGCCAGGAAACGTAGGTTCTTGTCAGTCTGAACTCAGGGATTTAAACACTGTAAAAAAAAAAAGAGTTTTATTTAAGAACAAATGCAAATACGTTCTCACTTCAAAAAATATAATAAAGCCAACTGGTTTAAATGAATATCCCTGTAATATCAGAAACCCAACTATTACAAAACTAGAGAACCCTACCAAATAGCAAAATCCCCCACTTATTTTAAAGCAGAATTAAATACCAAAGAGATCATAAGCAGTAACAGAATGAGATTTCTTTTTTTTTTTTTTAACTTAAGATATCGGTATTAAGTCTGTTTCTCCTACAGCCTGACTGAAGTCACCAGTTAACCATTGACTTCAAAAGGTCTGGTGATGTGGCAGGTAAATGGTAAATTGCCCACTTTTAGTGTGACCAGAACAGAATTTACTCGCTGCTCTCATGCAGCACAATTACGAGTTTACCCACTTCTTCATTCACCATCGCGTTGTTGAACTGAGCTGAGATTTCATTGATCCTTCACTCAAGGACCTCGGATCTCTTCAGAAGGCCGAGTGAGAGCAATTAATGTGAGTCATCACACATGCAGGTGAGGCATAAGGAGAATTCGAGCATCCCAAGCCACAGCCCCAACCTTCCATGAGAAGTGCTTGGAAAGCTGCCACCACCAGCTGCACCAGAAGAGGCAACAGCATGGTGAGGAGAAACATTTTGCTGAGGGGCTCTCAGGCTCGCAAACGCCTCCTTTGCAGTGCCACGTTCTGCTGCTGGACCAGCATTTTCCAGTTCTGAATCCCAGCCACATCCTCCTTGGACATGGTACTGTAGCCTGGGGACTGGGCTGTGGCATTTGAGCCCTTGAAGGATTCAGCCCAGGTAGACCTTGATATTGGGGTTTGGGCCCTGGCTGCAAAACTCCCAGTCTGCAAGCCAATAACACATTTTACTACAATACTTTAAAATGCTGAAGTTGGCAAAGGACAATACTGTCGGGGTAACTCTGAGTTTCTTCGCTTTCACGGGTTTAAATCCAGCTTTAAATTATTTTTAGTAGCTTGTTATTACAGCTTTTGCAACCTGAAGACAGACTACTGCCTTTAATTCATTAGTAATTTCAACAGTTAATCAGAAAATGTCATTCCCTAGAAAGACTGCAGCTCAAAATAAAGCACACTGGAGTTAAATTTAAATTAAAGCATGGACAGAAATGAATGCAGCCTTTGATCCCCCTTCCATCCAGACTGCACCCTGATGGGCACAGCTGGACAGGATAGAAATCGTGAGAAGGCAGCAGTCTCGCCTGTTTAAAAGGATACTGTCAACTTATTAAGTCCTCAAGTTGAGTCAATTAAAAAAAATATATTCACTGGGTTCTTTCAGAGCTCTCCTAATGTTTGCTGCAATGGCCATTTCTTGCCAGTTTGATTTTTAAAAGAGGTTGATTTTCAGGTGTTTGAGTAGAAAGCATACCGTTAACATCTGTTTAATCATCACAGTGGCCAAAACCATGTTCCTGTTAGCCAAGTGGAAGCTGTTGGCCTGTCTGTCAGAAAGCATGTTCCTTAGGGCAAGGGTTTCCTTAGGTCCAGGTTGCTTTGCAGTGGGTGAAGCTTCCCCCCATCCCCAGGTGGCACCAGCGGGGAAGCAGACGATGGAGGCACATGGTCTCAGCCCACCTCTCTTATGCCAGCAAGGATTTACTGATGCTGGTGGGCATCCCTTTGTGGGCACCCATACTTCCATGCTGTGGCCAGCACGGGGTGGCTGAGACGAGCTCTGCAGCCAGGGAGGGGAGGCTGCAGGCCTGTGCACGCTGAGCACCTCTTGCTGCCTTGCACACATCGCCATTGAAAGGATGAGCTGGACTCCTGCTGCTAACGAGCCGCCTTCATTACCTCACAGCTCTTCCTGCCCAAGGGCACGCTGCTGGAACAGGGCTACGCCTTCCCCTTCCGCTCCATTGCTGCCTATAGGGATTAGCCAGAGGCTTGCATCCAGACGGGGCTTTCCAGCATTTCCTTGGGCAGCCATGTTTCCTACTTCCTTGTTCCACTTCCCTGCATAGGTGGCACTGGGGAATTCTTGCATTGTCAGCCTGAAACATGCACTTGGCCCATTACAAGAACAGCTGTATAGCAAACCTAGTCGCAAACCCTCTTAGCATAGTCCCATCTTTCAATAATATGGAATATAGCCTCTCTGCAACTGGAAAGCAGTACGTTACATACTTTTAAATCTTCCAATGTAACTGTCAGCAGTACAGCTCTTTTCTCCGCTTCCAGCCCCATACCACAATGGTGTTAAAAACCTCATCTCTATCATGCTGTCCCGTGAAGCCTGGGACGTAGACCCAGGCTCACCACTGAACAACCTCACCTTGCCACTGTCCTGACCTGTGCGAGGACTGACCCCTTGCAAACACAGGGATGGTCCTGGCACCTTCCAGCTTCCAGCTTTGATTTAGGAAACATCATTAAAGTTCTCTTCTGGACCGCTCAGATTTGTTGGGAGTCAGATTTATCCATCCCAGTTCATTCAGGAGGCCCAGGGAGGTCTGATAACAGGGGCAATGTGAGGATGATATTGGCATGGCACAAAGTGGTACAGGGGCACCTCTGCTGCCTCACTCCACGCTTCCACTTCCATTTCTCTGGTGGCCAGGTCAATAGAATCATAGAATAGAATCATAGAATCATCTGGGCCGGAAGGGACCTTCAAAGGTCATCTAGTCCGACCCCCCTGCAGTCACAGGGACACCCCCAACTAGACCAGGTTGCCCAGGGCCTTGTCGAGCCTCACCTTGAATGTCTCCAGGGAAGGGGCCTCAACCACCTCCCTGGGCAACCTGTTCCAGTGCTCCACCACCCTCATTGGAAAGAACTTGTTCCTAATGTCTAATC
>BJBW01013900.1:0-25776 GCA_004320125.1 Scolopax mira | reverse complement strand
GATTTTCAAGACCCGACTGGATGCAGTCTTGAGTGGCATGCTCTGACATGCTCTGGGTGGTCCTGCATTGGCAGGGGAGTTGGACTAGATGATCTCTATGGTCCCTTCCAACTCCAAAAATTTCAGTGATATTCAGTGAATTTATTCTCTTAATATCCAATTTATGATAAATTGGGTGCCTTATAGAATAAGGGCAGTAGTGCACAGCCAAAGGAACTAAGGGGTCAGCATAGTCGTGGGCTAGACAGTGTTCATAATGAAAAATACAAGTCTGCATATTAGTAGAGAAATGACAGGATCCTTAGCTTAATTTCAGCTTAATGCTGTAGGACCTTCCCCTCCTGAAACCTTTGAAGTCAAATAATATAGAGAGGAAATGTAAAGTATTTGCAAGATATGTGATGACACATCCTTAAAGATTTTTTTTTTTTAACAAATAATTTTTTACTAGATTACTTTGTTTGTGAATTCCTGGGTTGGACAGCTGTGTACAGCACACTTCTGGGTGACTCAGAGCCATGGTTCCACTGAATTTAATGAGCTCTACTCATTACCCAGAGGATTTGCCCTTATGCTTTAAGAGGGGTTGGTGTATAAATGAGCAGCCACTTCTTAAAGACCATTGGAGGCTGAAGAAAACAAAGTTCTGCTTTTGCAAATCTCTAAGCAAGCTGTGGTACTGACAGAGAAGTTTATTTACTGGCCAGGAGATGAAAAAGAGCACAGTGGAGGGCAGCAGTGTGAGAGTAGAAAATTATCAGCCTTTAAAGCAAGATTTAAAACTTGAAAAGGACTAGGCCAGATCTGGAAGGAGATAATTTCTGCTCTTAGCTAACTTAGCTGGGCAGAGATACCTTTGGAGGCTCTCCAAGGTGCAGCTAACTAGAAAAATAACTGGGATGTTTAGGACTAGATTGCCACTCTTAAGTGTTATTCACAGTGGACTGGTGATGACAAACACTGGTTCCTACTGACCTCTCCCAAGAGCAAGATCAGCATATTTTTATTTATTGCTTACAAAAAACAGCAGATGAGGAACAAAAGTCCGCTTCCGCTGAAATAAGCCTGTTCCTTTTATGCAGATAAGCCCTCTCTATCTGTGTAAACAAAACTACAGCCAAAGCAAATGCTGATGAATCCTTAAAGAGCAGAAATTTAAGAAAAAAAACATTCTGGAAAAAAAAATAAACTGAATTAGAAAAAAGAATGAAAGAAAGAGACGAAAAGGAAGGAAGGAAGGAAGGAAGGAAGGAAGGAATTCATGCTGCACCAGGTGCTGTACAAACACAAACCAAAATGATAGACTTGTAGAATCATAGAATTGTCTATGTTGGAAGATAACTTCAAGATCAAGTCCAACCATCAACCTAACACTTGCAAAAAAACCCACTAAACGACGTCCCTAAGCACCATGTCTCCCATCTTTTAAATACCTACAGGGTTGGTGATTCAACTACTTCCCTGTGCAGCCTGTTCCAATGTTTGATAACTCCTTTGGTGAAGAAATTTTTCCTAATATCCATCCTAAACCTGCCTGGCGCAACTTGAGGCTGTTTCTTCTTGTCGTAAATAGATGGACTTTGCCTGGACTGGCAGAATTCACACATGAAGTAACACAAGGACTCATATATACCACTTTTCTTCCATGGAAGCTGGAGCACCCACAGGAAGGCAAACCACTTTATCACTATTTTGGAAGGGAACAAAACCTAAGTAGAATGCAATGATTCACAGCAATTTTGTGCAGCAAGTCAGCAGTGAAACGGTGACTAGAGGCCAGAGCTGGGGAGAGCTACATGTAATTCTTTATTCCTTTTATCTCATACGATGTGTCTGGTCTAAGGGGAAGCTTTTTTCCCCCCCCCATGGCAGTATTTCCCATGGCCTTGGATCCTTCTCTTTTATACCCACCTTGGTGACCTTTCACCCTTCCCTCATATTGCTCAGAGCAAGTCAGAGAACTGTCCTGATTTTCCTCCCCCTTTTGAAATACACAGTTAATGGAAACTCTTGGCCACTGTAGACTGAACCTGGGCAAACGTTTACCTTTCCATAAGAACTGGGGTCGGGTGCACTGGGAGAGGCTGGGGGGCTCAGGCCGAGCTCAGGGCCAGCCCAGGGGCACTGACCAGCCCCAGCTTGGTCCAGGGGTCGCCCTGATACGGCCCGGGCGAGGATTTTTTTTCCTTCCCATTGCCTCATGGAGGGACACGGAGATGGAAGGACGGGCAACCGACGCACGGAGAGGAGCCGTTCCCCGGAGGGGGACGCCGGGAGGGAGGGCGGACACCGCCCGGGCCGGGGCGGGGAGCGCCGCTCTTGTGGGCCGGGCGGCGGCGGCGCCGGAGGAAGGAGGTGGCGGGGCAAGTGTTTGGGGGCCGCGCTGGCCCCGGGAAAGCGGGGAGGGCGAGGGGTGTGCGGTGGGGGCGGCGGAGGGGCCGGGAGGCGCTGGGTGTCCCGCCTGCCGTGCGCTGGGAAGGGGCGTCCCCCCTGGAGCTGGGCCGGCGGGGAGGCTCGGAGGTGCGTCCCGCCTCCCGCAGCAGGGTCCCGGCTCCCTGGCACCCCCCCCCCCCCCCCCCCCCCCCCCCCCGGGGTTGCCCCCCGCGGCGGGGCCCCGGCCCCCTGGCCCCCCCCCCCCCCCCCCCCGAACTTCCCTGGGGCCCGAACTCTGGGTCCTGGCATAAACCGGGAGCGTAAAGGGGAGCTCAGGGTTTGTTTCCGTGAGGTAAAACTGGCCTCAGGGGACAAGGACACCCCGAGGGTCCGGCGGGCGGTGGTGGGGCTGCTGTTTGGGGGGCTCAGCTCCTTCGTGAGCCCTCTCGGGTGAGGCCTGACAGGGCGAGTTTCTGAGGGAGGGGGGTGGGTGGGTCGGCCCCGCACTGCCCTGCCTGTGGTCTCTCCATTCCTCGGGCTTCCTGGAGGAACAGGGGTGGCTTTGATACCAGTCCGACACAGAGCTTGCCCTCTCCTCTCTGTACGGGGTCCTAATGCCACATCCCTGCCTTTGGCTGTCGGGGTTGGTATAAAGGGCCTTTAGGCAGCAGTGAGAACGGCCCTCCCAGTGTTTTGCCTATTTAAATAAAATTTTTCTCTGGCACGTTATTTCCAGATGGGGAAGCTGCTTACTGCACCACTTTGATGGATGCCTGGCTGTGTGAAAGGAGGAGCAAGTCCCTGACCCCAGGAAGGGTAAAGCCCTGACCTGAAGCATGATAAATGAGCCGTGGATTGGAGAGGTCTGTGAGGGTTGTGATTCTGTCCCCCTTGAGTACCTTTACAGTTGCTTCATCCTCCTTTCCAGAGGATTTTGGCTGGGAAGCCTGCATGCTTGCAGATTCATCAGTGTACCTCTGCTCCCAGGTTCGCGTCCCTCCTTTCTCAGCCTCTCCCAAGCCCTCTGCCATGAGATTTGGGGGAACAGACCTTCTGCACCGTGTACTGCAACATGGTCAGGAATTTCTGTAGCATGATCAGCTCAGAGGGGGTTTATATTTGCCCTTGCATTTTCTTTCTTCCTGTAAATATACTTATTTTACTTTCTTGTATCCCTTTATTTGTATTCCCCACTAATTCTTCTTTCCAGACGGAAATCTGTTTAGAATATGAGCTGTCAGATGTCATTACATATTATCAGGAAACTATGTTGCTATGTTTTAAGAACATGCATATTTCAGGGCACACTGATCCGTAATGTTTGCATATTTAATACATATTTGCATTTATGAATCTCCATGTCTTTTGGAGTATTGCCAGACGGGGAACTGCCTGACTGCAGAGAGATAGTAGGCAGCAAGAAGGAAAATGGTTCAGTGCCTGATCACCTATCCCATTCAGTACAATAAAGCTTATTGTTAGCTGGCATTTCTAAAACTAGGATGTTGATAAGAGCAAAACCATGTTTAAAGTAGTTTATGCTCCCTACCTATCAAGTGGCATTAAGTTGAACTTAACAATAAAGTAAAAGTAATAAGCACTATGTGTTGATGCAATGATATTGCTAACACCTGTGGATTCTTGGTAAATCAAAATTATTTGAATTTCATACTTAAGCATCTCAAAACAGATTTGGAAGTCAGGAATGTAAAATATGGAATGGTTCTTTATTACTTATTCCAAGGTGTAGAAACCAGTTAACAATCTTGCTACTAAGAATGAGGTCTATGCATGATGCTATATAACATGCTTTTGTGCACATTCTGCTTGTTAATTTTCCCTGTTGGCTCCTATAACTTAGTAGAGCTCATAAAATTAGTTGTTATTTTGGTTTGGACCACAAAAATAAAATTTTTCACATTTCTTTATGAAACATAAATCTATATGTGTATATGCGTGCACTTATACATGAAAGAGGGGTGCATGTACAAAGAAAGCGAGCCTTGTAGTTAAGGTACAGACTTCAGAGGCAGGAGATCTCTCCTTCTATCCTGCTTTATGCATTTTCTCGTTGACCTTAGGGGTAAAAGTTAATGTGGTTCAATTTCTTCCCTTATCTGTAAAATAGTGATCTAAATATGCGCCTGCCTTGCAGAAACATTGTTTACGGTAAGTTGTTTCCTCTGGCAGTAAACTGCCTGACACATACTGATTGATATTTATTTTGTGTATTACCCCTTAGAGAACACTATCAATATGAAATCTTACCAGTTAAGAGTGTACTTTCACAACAGGGATTAACTGACCTCCATTTGCACTGTGTGTGATGCCCTTGAAAGGGGTAATTTCACTCCTGCACCGGGGTTTACATGGCTGGTTGCATGATCAGCCAAGTCTGGAAACTGATCTGACTGAAGACCAACCTGGCAAAACTCAAAAATGGAAAAATGCTTTTGGCTGTATCAGTTTCCCAGTCTTGCTTTGGCAAGAAGAAGAATGCTGGCAGAAGGGAGTGGACAGAAAGTTGCAGACTGGGCCAAAAGGGAAGGCAATAAGACTTGGGTTATTTGCAGTACTATATTGATTTAGTTAGTCTTAAGCCAGGCATGAAACTTCACCTGAAGGCAAGTATGTTACAGCGGTTTATATGCTGCAAATATCTCCCTGGTGAAGACTCCCTGATCACTTTTCATGGGCTTGCAATTACATTGCTGTTTTGTGCCATCTCCTTTCCCTCTCTGTGTTGCTGTATAAAAGACATGTGCAGACACTGCCAGTGCAAATGACTGTACAAAAGAAGAGCTGTCTGCAGTGGAGTCAGTTGCATTCAGAAGTGCATGTTACATTTCAGGTTGGCTGTGACAGTGGAAAAAAAATACCATTTTGCATTTCATGTCCACTTTAAACAGATGGAGACAATTTAAATACAACAGTAAATCATGATTTACATCTGGATTAAGAAAGCATATAATAGAATTTTTTTTTTTTAGAAATAAGATGCTATGTTAGCATGTCTGGACTATAATATGCTTGTTTATTTAGTGTTTATATTGTAGTCTTACAGAAAAACTCAGCAGGCTGGGGCCCTGAGTGATGTATAATAAATATCCCCAAAGGGTTTACAGGCTCCAGAGCATGTAGCAAAATTGTGCAGCAAAACAGGCAAATGAGCTGTAAAAGGGCAGGTGAAAATGTGTGCAAGGTAACAAGGACAATTAGACGTGCACAACTCCTATCCAGTCAGAAACACTAAAAAAACAACTTGCACACAAACAGTCCTTCCTGTCCAAATGACGTGCAGAGCGATTCCGCTTTGGTCACATCTGGAGAACTTCCACCAGACAGATGAGCACCAGGTGGCCAGTGTGGAGGTTTTGATGAAGTTTAACGTGGCATCATGCCCAGGAGTGCTGTCAGCAGGCTGGGGCTGTTGGCCTCGATCTCCACAAATCCTCTGTGCTGTGAAACCGCTCCTAAGGTGTAGGTGGAAGAAAGTGGAAAGCAGCCAACATCTGTGTGTTCTGGTTTGGGGTTTTTTATTAAGATCTTGAGGATTTTGTTTCATTTTGTTTCTGTTTTATTTGTATTTAAACATAATGTAGTACTGCAATAAGAATACATAGTCAACTTCAACGAGGCACTGTGTTTTGTGTGCCATAATCCATAGTTCCAACGTGCATCACGTCCTCCCAGAGCCATGGAAGTTGCTGTTCCCAGGACAGGGTCAAAAATTAAGGTGAAAAAAATGTTAGTTCTGTGATTCCTAGCCCAAGCTCTGGGAGGCTGCTCATGCCAGTCTTTGTGGCAGTATTGCTGTTTTCAAAGGCTGAACCCCAACAATTTTAACAAATTGTTCCATTCTTCAGAAAGGGTTGCTATGGAAATGAACAGGGCTAACATCTCTGAGAACCCTACTAAAGAGCTGTATGCAAGGGGATGGGGGGGAATTTAAGAAAGTACAGTGTACAAATCATCTACATCATTAGATTTGTGTGCTGTTTCTCTGGGACGTAGAATTTGGCCCACTGGATACAGATTGGTGGGGTGTTTTTTTGGTCCATTCTGCCGAAATTTAATGCAAATTGAATTAAACAAGATGCAAGCAAATGATTTTGAAAGTGGTCTCTGGGAGGAGGCTTGTATAGACATAAACATCTGTATTGAATTATTTTTGGTTAATAATGTCTAGCAGAAAGATGTGATTATAATGGAACTGAAGAGGTTATTGAAGCATAACAATTTACAGCGTTATGTTTTTTGGGATAGCTACAGCTTGCCCAAAACCTGAAGCAACTGTGGTGTTCTGAGCATTTGGATGGAAAAATATTGCTATGGCAACAAATTACTTTTATATTCACATAAAGCAAAAATAGATCTCTCTCTCCCTTTGTGGAAAGCACATATTTTAAAGTGCATGAAAGATTAAAGGTGATAGGCAGAAACAGCTGCATGAATATATTTTCGTTTTTCTTCATTTAGTTTATACATATTTCTGTATAAATCTGAAATGCAGAAATAATTTACAGCTAGAAGCATTTTGCAGCAAGAAAGTGGAAACAGCTTAGAAAAGGCGGAAAAGTATAATATAGTCAGAACTTCTTGTTCTGATTGCAGTGTGACAGCATCAGACTTCAATTGATTAAAACAAAATATCCCCAGTCTCATTCGGAAAGGATGGAGAGAATCTTCTTTCCTCTGTGTGTACCCAGCAAAACTGAAATTGCTTTGTGTCCACAATTTAAGAAAGAGACAATTTTTTTTTTATTATTTTTGATCAGGCAGGCACCTAGTCAAACTCAAGAAATAGACCTAGTGGCAAGATTATTGATTGCTTCATTTTAGCTGTGTGGTGGAGGGGTTTTTACTTAGAAAACACACAGCTTTTACTTCTGTGGGGTGAAGAGCTTCTGGTACATCTATATGCCATGGTGTGCACCATCTGTAAAGGAAGTATAATATGTCTACATTGATATGTAAGGTCTATCCTGAGGTTCCCTCTCAATTATTCTGAACCACGTGAGCTGTCTTCCACCATCTGTATCTCTCTCCTTAATGCACAGCAGAGCAGCCCACATTTTATGCTTCTTAGCTGCAAAATAGGCCTCCTCAGAAGTAGTGTGTGAATTCAGCTCTTTTTCCAGCTTCTCTTCATACGGGCAGCAGAGAGAGAGGTTCCAGAGAACTAGAGGTCCAAAGTGAGGAATATGAGGGAGTTTGTGGGACAGTCACTCACTGACCTCCCCGTCTCAAGCCTTCAGCCTAAAATGAACAAACTGAAGGAAGAGGCAGTCGGGGGGGAATTGGGCTCTGTTGGAAGCGTGGTAGTTTCAAACTGGACTGCTTCAGGGCAAATACAGAGTTTTATGGTATAGATAGGCCTGCAGACCTGGATTTGAAGGCCACTTTAAAATTGACCCAAAGTACCAGACGGTTCAAAGGGCATCACATCCCTTCAGTGAATTCACAGTGCACAAAAGCGTTCTGTAAAAGATTTGAAGGGACCACTAAACTGAAGTTCACATTGTCCATGCTGTGAAAGCTGCAGAGAGGAAAATTTAGGGTGAGGAAGGGAAGGCTCTAGGTGTCATGGATGTAGAAAAGGGAATGTAAGAATCGTTTATTCTTCATCTCTGCAATATCTTGTAAACTATTTATGTACTGTTTAATACATTACGCAGGACAAGCTCTTTATCTGCTCTGCTGACTATCTGCTATACTGACAGTGTGGTGAGTAGGACCCGAGAGGTGATCGTCCTCCTGTACTTGGCACTGGTGAGACCCCACCTCAAGTACTGTGTCCAGTTTTGGGCCCCCTACCACAAAAGAGACATTGAGGTGCTGGAGCAGGTCCAGAGATGGGCAATGAAGCTGGTGAGGGGTCTGGAGCACAATTCTTATGAGGAGAGGCTGAGGGAGCTGGGGTTGTTCAGTCTGGGGAAGAGGAGGCTGAGGGGAGACCTTATCACTCTCTACAACTACCTGAAGGGAGGCTGTAGAGAGGCGGGGGGTCGGTCTCTTCTCCCAGGTCACAGATGGTAGGACAAGGGGTAATGGCTTCAAGTTGCACCGGGGAGGTTCAGGTTAGATATTAGGAAATATTTCTTTACTGAAAGGGTTGTCAGGCATTGAAATGGGCTGTCCAGGGAGGTGGTTGATGCACCATCCCTGGAGGTATTCAAGAGACAAGTTGACGTGGTGCTGGGGATATGGATTAGTAGTGGATTGGTGGTGTTTTGGGTATGGTGTGGGGTTTGTGTGGAGTTTTTTTTTGTTCATTTATGGGTTGTGGGTTTTTTTGTTGTTGGTGGTGGTTTTTTTTCATTGGTTGGACTAGATGATCTCAAAAGGTCTCTTCCAACCTAGGTGATTCTGTGATTCTGTGACTTCTTCCATGTGGATCTATGGAGGATCCCAGGCTGTGGGTCTCCCTGAGGTGCTTTTGAGGCCCAAAGGTGTAAATACTATTTTTTGGCTCTTTTCAGCTTGAATTACCTGAAATAATGTGATACGTGTATTGCAGCTCTCTGCAGTCTTGTTTGTACAGTGTGAAACAAGATGCATGGCATTCCCTGAGAGGTGGCAGGAAGATATATGGAAAAGCTTGAGAGTCTGAAGCTGAGATTGTTGGAAGCCACCCCTGGTGCAGTTATACCTCTCACGGATCCTGGAGTGAGCTTTCCCTCAGACTGTCCCTGGGTGTCCTGGAGAAACCCAGAGTAGCCCACATGCTCTAAGTGTGAAGCAACGTGGTGAGTGGAGATCCAATCCTCTAGCTTGGTCCCTGGCTCACTTCAGCACTGTGCTGGCACAATTTTGGCTGTGGTTTTACACATACACAAATCCTGGCCATGTGTCAGGAGTGGGCATGGGCCAAGGACTCTCTCAGTGGGCAGTAGAGGTGCAGCCATCCAGTACAGAGGGGTAGGAGGTTTCTACGTGGCAGTTGTGTCAAATGGAACTGAATGGGTTCTATAATGGGACCCAGTCTGGACAAAATTTCAGTAGTTTATATTTTCTGGCAGCATCGTCAGAAAACATGTTGGACTCTATCCACAGGTACAGTGCCTTGAGTACATGAAGTAGATATTTTAAAAGTTGGGTATATCCAGACAATCCAAAATGATGCCTTTGAATGATGTGTTGGCGTATCCTCAGTTACGCTGATGCAAACTTGTTTGCATCAAAGGAACAGAGGTGAGCTAGAGATATTTTTGTACTTGCAACCCAGAAAGGGATGGGAGAGACATGTCATTTACGCTTCCTTAATGCCGTCCTCAGAACTGTAAGACTCTTGGCTTCTGCATATTCCCCTTATTTTCGTGTGTGTGTACAGCTAAATTTTTGCCCTCTGCTCTGTCCCTTGGTTTTCATTGTGATCAAAGATTCCAAATACAAATTTAGTCGTGTTACCAGTTTAGAATAAATGGTAAAAGTCTTAGATGCCTTGCTGCATCCCCTGGTCTTTTTCTAAGACAGAAGGGAGTAGCCTACTTTTCTCCTCAATTTCTGTGTATTTTTCTCTCTGAGAAGAAAGAACATTGAGGAAAGCATGCTGTGTGATAGAGAGTGCACAAGTATAACTTAAAACATGTCTGAAGTAATTGACCCCATTTCATAAAGAGAAGTGGGTCAGAATGAGGTATAAATCTATCCTAATCTAATCTTAGTTGTTTAAACACTTGTCTCTGTTCACTCATTCTCTCTCCACCCTTACTGTGTAGTTATCTGGAGTCTTTCAGGTTCTGCTCAGCACTGTTTTTTTTAATTACTTAAGAATGGAGTAGGATGTGGCTGGTTTACCTCTTCTCTCCATGTACACTCCAAATGAAGATGAGACGAGTATTTTAGTAGCAAGTGGAGCATTGTCTCCCAGTGATATTCCCACTGGTGGGATCTCTGCCAAGGGGAAGTCAGACACAGGAAGTATTCATAGGTAGTGATTTTTCCTATTTTGTCAGCCAAAGTCCAGTGACTGTTTTGTTGTTGCAGACCCTGTCATATATTACCTCTAACATAATAATAATGCACCTGTGCATGATAAATCTTCTCCTTCATTAGGCATAAATCAGTATGGTGGAAAACAAGGAATTTGGGAAAGAGACTGCTATAGGCTGTGACTGGAATATTCATTTATTCCTGTGTTGTTGGTGTAATCTAACAGAATTGCTGCACAAGTGTTTTTTGTTTAGTTTAGTTTAAGCAAGTTTTTGTAGAACAATGAACAAAGGGATTTGGGGATTTATACATTCCATTATAAATACAGTGGCATTTCCACGACCCTGTTTAGAAGAGTAAAGCTTCTATTTGTCTCCTGCTGATTCTGTCAACATTCACATGGTAAGTTCAGTAGAAATCCCTCAGGTATCCCAGTGTCAGACCACAAAGTCATTTCTGCCTTTTAAAGAAAATACTGTGTTTCAAGGAATAGGGGCTTTGGGGAATATTCCTCTGAAGTGGAGACTTGACGCAGCAATGCAGATGTAAAGAACTGAACGGCTGGGCACAGAACTGAAAAACAAGCAAAATAAAAAGACAAAAAATATATTTGTGTATCTTCTGAGTTTAGTTACCTTGGTGAAAATCTGCAGCAACTCCACAACATCTACAGAATTTCCTGGAATAGCTCAGATTAAAATATATGAATGCCTGGAGATAAAATGAATGGCAGTAAACAAAAAGGAGAGAACTACTAGCCTGTGCTGGCAGCAGATAGTTGGGGAGGAAAAATAAATGGGATCATGATATTTTCCTTCTTTCTTTTCACAAATATTAATCCTTTGGATTAATTCGGACCCACTTAGACAAAGTCAATTATTACAGAATCCAATTACGTATTTCATTTCCTGGTTTCCAAAGGCTCAGGCAACCATGTTGCTTTGTCTGCTGGTCACTCCTTTCCCCAGTAATTTCTTAAAATGCTGTCTGATTTCAACCAAAAGGGCAGACGAGTACCAGGCTCACAGCTGCTGTGTTCCAACATGGATGTGAAACTCAGCGTGTGGGTAGAAGACATCCAGACCCACTGAGGGACTGACTGGTGGTTATAGCTGAGCCTTTTACTATTTTGTCAGGCACTGACAACTGGCTCTTTAACATGTGTTTGCTGCCTGCCAGGGCATGGATAAAGGCGTGTGTGTGATGCCATGGGACACACAGAGCACTGAAATGATGAAGTTCATATGAAATGGAAGGCATAAAGCTGTTACACACACAGGTAATAGGTGAATCATAAAAGGGGGACATAAGGTAAGCGTGGCATAAAGCATTGGTGCGTGTGGTACAGTTCAGGCACAACTTACTGACCATTGAACTGATCTCAGGACTCTGTGGGCATAATGGCATGCAGTAATGGCAGAAAGGGTCTAAAGGATGGATATCACCCCTACTTGTATCATAGAGCTGAATTATAGTCTGTTGCCTAGAATTGGTGCTGAATTGTGGAAATAGCAGAGGAGTGGACCATGATGAAGTAAGCTGCATCTGCCTCCCGCTGAGCTGTAGTATTTTTCTGTATATTGCAGCCTAAAAGCTGCTGAAACCTGCCCTGTGCCCCTAAAGGGAATTTTTCTCAGCTTGGGATTGACAAAACACAGCATATTCCAAATACATTTCTTCCTTACTTTTCATAGGTGGCAGTTCACCCCTGTAAGAGCTTTTGGTATTCATAAAGCACCAACAAAGATAATCTGCAATGAGCTGGGTTGTTTATCAAATTAGAATTTGGGTTTGGATTTGGTTGTGTGGGATAAATTCTCATCATTGTATAATGAGGAAAGGGCTGGTATTGATTCTGTATAATTTTCTTTTCATCTTACATGTACAACTTGAAATAGCAACTCTAACACTCTCGGGGTTTCATTCATGTAATTGAGAAGACAGGAACCTTTTCTTTCTCTTTCAAAATACTTTTTTAAAGATTTTTTCCAATCTTCATTCTTTTGAAAAGGTATATATACTGAATATTTTTCTCTAATTGGCTTAACTTTTGGGAGCCAATATTAATTGAAATTTCACACTCTACAGTGATTCCTTTTGTGGCTTTGCAAAGGGGACATACTATTTTTAAGCTTCATGTGAAAAAAGCCTATGATAGGATATCATCTGGAGATGGAAGCATTCAAAGTCCAGATTTCCAAATCCCATTGCAGCAGAATATTTGCTTATCACATCCTGCTTGTTGTCAGCATTGAAATGCATGTAATTTCCTGCAAGGGAGGGTTCTGGAATGTGAGGCTGCAGCAGTAATGAAGGAAATTTGTACGGTGGTTGAGTCAATAGTGGGAGTGTGAGAACTCTGCATTGTAAAGTCAACACAATGCCAGCATTAGCATTCAGATGAAATTTAGGCTTCCGTGAAGAGGCTGTCATGCAGTCAGTTTGTCAAGATAAAACTTCTCTGTGTTCATGTACCCTGTGAGCAGCTCTGTGGTATTTCAGAGGTGAAGTGCAAGTGCTTTTTTGGAGCATCAGTGCTATTCATCCTTGGCATGTGGTGCCCTCTCGAACAGGAGAGTTTTTGGTTGTTGATCCCTATCTACACAGGCTCCTGCCTGTGTATTCCAAAGATAACTGAGCACTGTTTTAACTTAATTAGATTCAATAGTATGATTTTTGGTTTTTTTAAAATCCTATTTAAAAAGGATGAAGCATAACTTTGTATAAAATCAGAGCTTTAAATGGATAATGCTTTGCTTGCTAGCGCTCATAATTGTTGTTGCAAAGTTGTAACAGCACTTTTGGCATGCAGAGGGTGCTGGGCCATGGACTGGGTCCCTGTTGTGCAAGGCAGTGGTGAGCCATGAACAAAAGAGTTTACAATTCACCTCCATAGTTTTTTGCATGCGAACGTGAATGGCCACGCTCCAAAAACTGGGTTTTTCCTTGGCATGGTGCTGTGCCCAAAGAAGGAAAACTATACTAGCTCAGCTAATGCAGTTACTCAATTTCCAGTACAATTGTATTACTCTTGTATAACTGCATCAGAACAAATATTTTATAATGAGCATGAGCAGAGAGCAGCATGCTCCTGTCGACCACAAAGGTGGCCTGGGCTGTGATTCAAGAAACAGCACAGGGTTGCTGGCAGGCAGGGTAGTAAAGGAAGCAAGGAGACAATTCTTGGTCGGCAGCAGTCTCAGACAGCGGCCTAAACATTGCCTAATGTTTTGTGGTGTCAAAATGGATTCTGTACTTATTTCCCAGCCTTCACTTAGCATATCGCATGTCAGGGAGACAGGGATGAGGCTGGGAGGTCACTTGATACTCTCTGCAATCCCCTGCTGCCTCCTTTTGATTCAACATCTTTGTACATCAGCCTGCTCACGCAGACAGGCCCAGGGCAAGCTTCAAAGGCAAAAGGAGGTAGAAAAAGATGGGCTTATATCTGCTCAGAGGGAATTCCTTCATAGCGATGGCCACATGGTTTCTTCTGAATTATTCTCTGGTAGGAAAATGGGAAATTTCCCTCAAACAGAAAAGACACAGGGTTGCAATTCTTTTAACCAAATGTCTGAGCTGGAAACCAGGGAGTTCTCATTTGGCCTCCACTGTATGGAGGTATGCTACTGTGTGTAGGGAGTGGTAAAAAATAACAGTCTCTGATCCATGGGTAAGCTTGCCATGATGTGTGCTCACAGGTCCTCCTGTGCTGTCACCCTCCTGGAATCCACAGCATATGCTTTCAGTCTGGGGAAAGCACAGCTCACAAAAACTTCACTGACTGCTGAGGGGTGGTAAAATGAAAACAAGAATAGAGCCAGCTGCTAAAAATTCTGATTCTCTAACGTATTAATGTTCTTTGAAAGTACCTTCAAGCTAGTGTGGAAAGGAGAACAAATGGACGTAGTTCTATCCTTTTGAAAAGGTTTGATAGAAGTTTTTTACAGGAGTTTGTGACTAAACTTAGAAACCACAGTGACAGACGAAATCTTGTCATGGATTAAAAAACAAACTAATACATGGGAAAAAAATGGGTGCAGCAATAAACTGTCCATTCTAGGCAGGGACATGAGCTCATGGTGTGTTGTCTTGTGAGCTGAAACAATGGTAAATGCATTCATAGGCGAAATAGCCAGTAGGCAAATATGCTAATGACATATTTAGAAGTAAATGTAACCTATCAGATACGTAATTGGATGACAAGGCAGACTAAGCATTTCCATTAAAATTTTATCCTATTTTAAAAATAGTTGAGTAGCTTGGAGAATTGTCTCTTCTCTAGTTTATAGTTGTACATAAGCTAGACCCTCAGAAAGCAGGATGCTTAGGAGTAAAGGGGTTGGTCAGGGGTTGGTTTTTGGCCACTGAGACTGAGTCAGTGTGTGCTTGGTCTTCCTATAACCTGTCAAAACAGCAGGATTTGTCTGTTTGTTGTGTTTTGCAGGGATTTGAATCTGATCACACATAGGCAAACCGGTTTGGCCCTTTTAAGAATCAACTAAGTGCTTGTGATGGGAAACGTCAAACTGCAGGAGCATAGGGCAGGAGATGGGAGTGGGGGGAAAAATAAGTTATCTGGCAAATGGTTAGAATTTTTTCTGTATTAATTTTCTAAATTTAACAGCTGGACAATAGCTTTCTTCTTATTGACATGACAAGACTATTGCCTGGCGAACATTGATTCATTTAGAGGACAATTATTTTCCCATTGGCATCAACAAAATCAGACTAGGGTTCCAACTACTTCTGTGTTGGATTTGGTGCAACAGCAGCTTTAATAAAGCTGGCATTTATATTCCAAGGAAAAAGAGAACAGCAAGATACAGAGGATGCGACACAGTCAAAAGTCACATAGAACAGCTAGAAGCAAGACGAGAACAGAAAGTATTTCATAAAATAGAACTGAGGTAGCCCATTTTTTAGAAAGGTGGGAGATATTTTTGGAACAGAGGACTTAACCACTTAATGTGAAAAAGGATAATATTAGTAACAGTATTTTTAAAAAAAATAGAACTTGTTTTTATTTAAAAAAAATATATAATACATATATAGTAATATATGTCAGTAAGCACAATAGTTGTCTGTGCTTTCATTCAAACTAGGGAGAAGGAGAGGGAGAAATCCCAAATTTATTCTAAGTAGGATGATGATAGAGATTATTGCTCCCAGGAATTCAGGAGATGGGAAATGTTCTTCCCCTCCCTGCTGTGGGGCTGTCATGGTGTCACCTATGGGTTTCCCCCAAGGTGTCTGGTGTGTGCTGCAGCCAGAGCCAGACCTCCAGACAGAAGGCACCTTTGGCCTCTGCCAGTCCAGCACTTGCTTTGTTCCTGGGATAAAAATTGGGCCTGCGGAAATGTTTATGAGCCATTACTGACATAATGTGATCTAAATTAATCTTGTTTTATCTGTTCCAGTTAATGTACTTTAAAATTCTGTAGTCAGTGGAGAATAACTATGCTTTTAAGAATTTTCAATTTGCCAAATGCATAACTTAGAGTTTGTAATTAAAAGAAAGGCACCTTTACTTTCTATGGAATAATTTTTTGGGCCTCCCAAGATATGAATTATGCTGAAAGATTGAACATCTTATAATTAACACTAATTTACATGCATACTAGTGCTGTGTGCTAGTGGAATCACATCCATTCATCCATGTGTCTCAGAATCTTTACTGCTAAGAGATAATTGAGGTTTTTCTATACTATAGATAGAAGGAAAGGGTGAGAAAGGTATCTTTGTTCCATCTTTTTGACTTATGGTTCCTGTGAATTGGTCAGTCTCCATTATGAGTTGGTTCTGCAGCTACTTCATTCAGTGTTGTCTGTGGCCCCATATACAGACTGGACCCCCCAAGGTCATTCTTGCCTTGGAAGATCACTTCTGCAGTGAGAGGTGTAAAGGTACAGTTATGTTGTGTTTGCCCAAAGCCATAAGGGTGGCACCAAACAGCTTCCAGGAGCCCCTTGGGTAGCGAGGCCAAGCTATGTTCTCCCCAGAGTCCTTTCAACAGAAGTGAGAGCCCTTCAGATAACTTAAGACCTAAAACCTCTACATTCTATTATTACAAAAATATTTTTGTGTGTCTTCTTCTAGTTCACCAAGAGTTTCATCTCCTGAGTGGTTTCTGAAAGTTTTATTGACTTACCAAGCTCTGATAGGTCATAATATCAAATGTATCCATCTTTTATAAACATTTTCAATTGTCCTGTTTTCATCTAAGAACTATTGTTGGAGATAATTCTCCTGAAGACCACGGATGACTGTTCTAATAGGGGACATATATTTCAGATTCCAGGAAGACAGATTAATATCTGTCTAAGCAGCAAAGGCTTTCCCTTCCCTTAGAAGCTTGGATTGATGTCATCCTGCATGGGGCAGATGCTTTGACGTTGACCTTCTCTGATTATTTTGCTCTGCAAGAAGCTATAGGCCACTTTATTCACCAGCTAGTCATTATTCTGTTGTCTTTTCTTATTCCAATGAAGAGGAAAACGTGGGGAAAAATGATGAGAGATTTTGTTTTGCCAATTTTTCCTTTAATTTCAGAATATGTTACAGAATTTTTGGCACTGTACACCCTATTGCATTCCTTAGGCTAAGGACGTTGAGTAGGACAGATTGCACAGGCAGGAGAATTACTATTTTTTGTCATCAGTTATAGTCCTGTTGGGGACACTGAAATTTTCCTTTGGCTTCAGAAGAGCTTTCTTTATTTTAACTTTCAAAACCATATTTATTCCAGAATGCATTTCCTGCAGCAGACTGTAATCCTTTTTTTCTAATCTCTTTTATATTTTTTTAATAAAGTGACTGGACAATTGGTAGCAAGTACAGTCATGAGAAATTAATTACTAATAACTCCTACTAATTTTGTTATCCTTCCTGTTGTGAAGCTTGGTTTTTTAATGATTTGTTTATCAAAACTGTTTTAGGACATTCATAGGACTTTCAGGAAGCTGTAGTGCAATAGGACTTGTAAGCTTTTTATTTTCATATATCAAAAAATACATTTTTTACAGATTGCAACACATTTATGTATTTATGAGGACTACCTTGTGAATTTTCTAATAAATAAAAGACCGGCTTTGTTTGTCTTCTAAACTAATTTTTGCCAATATCACCGCATTGGGTAGAAAGGAAGGGAGACACTTTCTAGGTTTTATGCCAGTGTAAAATTACTTCATACCTTGGCTAATCTCTCTTGGCTGAGAGATTTTGGCCCTTCTCTAGGCGTCCTGTCCTAACAAGAAGACTCAGCACACAGGGATGAAGGTGTTTTTAGGCATTAGTGGACACACACAGATGCAAAGACTGTTTCTTCTGGCAGAGCAGTGTCGTGCTATAGCCTGCTGACAGTGGGCATCAGCCATCCAACCCTGTTCCATCTCACTTGCAGATGAAGTTGCTTGGGACAGAAGAGGTAAGAAATCTTCCAGAGTCAGCAGGTGTAGGGTGAAATGGTGTTAGAGAAAAATTAACATACTAGAAGCAAAATAGAATGTGAAATCGGATTATAGGATTAAGCACGGTAGCAAACAAGGAGGCAAATACATGACAGAGGGACCATGGGAACAATGGAATCACCACCAAAGTGACTCCACTTATGGAATGAGTGACCTGGCTGAACTTGACCAAACTGGTCACAGAGTGATGAGTTAACAGATAATGATATGGAAGTTTCACATTTGAATGTTTTTTGGGGAAAAAAAATGAGATAAAATGAGATGAGGACATTGAGTATTCATCAGGCAATAACAAGATTCTGGGCAGCCGAGAGATTTTGAAAGCTGACTTACTACTGGGAGGCCAGGTCCTTTATGCAGCTTTAAAAAATGCAAACAATGGATTTATTTCTTCCAACTGTGATGCAAAAAACAGAGCTCTGACTTCCCACAGTTCCCTTCCCTCCGTTTTATCCTCCTTGATATCTCATTTCACTTCCCCCTCCCCCACCACTTCTCCTCAATAGCAGTTGGGGCTTCTTAGCTGCAGAGAGCAAATTTATAAATTTTGTGTGGTTTCCAAATCCTTCGCATATCAAGGCTTTCATAGACTGGAATTCAATTGGCTTCTTGGCTGAGGGACACGGGACCCTCACCCTCATCAGAAGGGAAGGAGCCTTCTGCGTCAAGCCTCGGCTTCTGCTGCATGGAGTGTAGAAAAATCCCAGAAGCTTGCTGAGCAAAACAAGGTCATTACCTTAGGGTAGCTTCAGTCACACACTGGAGGACAGAATTCTGTTGGGATAGTCACAGTCCTAAATCTGAGTCTCACTCTCATTGTGTTCAGCACTTTGGCAAGGAGATGAGAAGACTCTATAGATCCTTCTTGTCCTAACTGATACATACAACACATGGAAGGTCAGATGCAGAGTTTGTGTCAGTTGGTAATTGGTACAAAGTTTCATCCGTTCAGGATTTGTCCCGTAGCATTTTGGCTGATATCTTTTACTATATCCATATCCTGGAAATAACTACAGCTCACTGAACACTTTTAAAACATCTATAAACCTATATCCATCTATAAAAGGAGCGTAGCAACTGCAGTGATGGCTTCAATAAAAGTACATTCAGTGCCAGATTATGAATCCAGTCACGCTGGTATAAAGCCAGAGTAATTCTGTTGATGTCATTGGAGTTACTTTGGCATTACATTATCATGACACAGATCAAGCCTTAGCTCACAAGTGGCTCCATATTGCTTTGAAATTTTTATGGATTCCCTTTTGTCTTGCCTGTTCTCTTTATGTCATGTTTGTTTGGTTTGGCTTAAGAAAATATTTCAGGATTTATCCACAGCCCTTCCTTATTTATTTTTTTTTTGTCTGCGTTGTAGAAGGTTTTGGTTTGTTCTGAGGACAAACAGAAACAGCAAACAAGCTGCCATTCTTTTTTATTTTATAAACTTGCAGCCAAGAGCTCCCATTCTTTGGGTTTCTGGAGGGTTTTCAGAGTTTTATCTTTTTTAAGCTGAAAGGTATTGCAAAGTGAACATCATTTTGTCTGTTTTCATCTCAGCAAGAAGAACCTGGGGGCTGTGCAAGCTATTTGCAGACAGGTTAAATTCTGAAGGCTAGCAGGACTGGGGCCTTGCAACTCCTGTAGCTGTCAGAAATAATTCTGGCCAGAGACATTGCAGCTTTGTATTCGGCATAATTAAAGCAACCACTTGGAATTGTTTGTATGTAAGAAGCAAAACAATAGGCATTGAGACATTATTATTGAAAGCAGCTGCAGGAGAGGAAGTCCTGCAGCCAGGGGTTAGTTAGTAAATCCTGCTCGGGACATTTTAGTACTGCAATTCAAATTCTCATGAGCCTTTCTGTGAGGCTGGAAGCTATTTTGCTCTGTCTTCTCCCTTTTCTCTCACACTCTTCCCTCAAGTATTAAACCTGTGAAACCAAGTTTAGAATTATTGGAGGCCCCAGTGTGACGCCACAACTCTCTGTGAGAATGTAACAGGTTGTATATATACCAGCCCTGTAACTTTGATGAGCTGAGCATTGTAAAACCAGCTAGAGGAGGCTATGGCTGGGATTAATTGTGGAAAATCTTGCCAGCTTCAGTGGGGTTGAATGTATGTATTTCAGTGGGCTGCAGTTTCTTAGGATGAAATCCTTTCTTAACTGGGGACTAAGAAAGGATGAAATCCTTTCTTAACTGATACACCAGCCAGACTTTCACGTTGCTTACTCATAGGTGGGGAGAGCAAGGAAGAATGGGGAGTTGGTCAAGCGACTCAGTGGAACTACAGATTTAGAGTCAAAGTGAGGAAAAGTGGATTCCCCTAGAGACTTTCATGTGGTCTTCCGTGCTATTTAATTACAGTGTCTTTGCTCTTCTACTGACTCTGCAGAGCCTGTGGACTCCTTCCATGTTAATACAACATGGCTTCTCCATATGCTTCTCCAATGGCCACCTCTAGTCTGATTAAATCCAGTATTTGGCAGTTTGAGTGGAAAGGATGTGGAGCCAGAAGGAAATGTGAAATGTCTCCATCTCCCTGGGATCCACACTGCAGAACATTCTTCTGAGGAGACTTCAGGGCAATATGAAATGTCTGTTCCCAACTTCAGCAGAGCAATTACAGTACTCCTCAGAGCGCTTCATTAAAGAGTTGATGGCTCTCCTCAGCCTCTCTGCTCCGGAGTGTCTCCTAATGACAAAGTAATAGGATATCCTGGGCAAAAACACACAACCTTTTGAAATTTTGTCTGTGTCTATACTGCTAATTAAAAGGTGAGGACTGAACCCTGGCCCCGAGACCAAAACTGACTGTTTTGTACCCCTTTATAGCAGGTAAGACTCATAGGAAACTTGTCAAAGCACTGAAGCCCAGAGCCAGAGTGACCCAACAGCTACACAGTGTGGGTGTACCTGATGGTTGTGTGTCTAGTGCTAAAGAGGAATAGTCCCTGACCCGTAGGCCAAGTGGCATTATCTGGCTTGTGACCATGCTGCTTAGGGCTAAGCTTCCTTTGGAGCAGGTTGGCCACATCCACAAAATGTAGCACGTGGCTTTAGCTGTTTTCTGACTCCTAGGTGATGCTTCTATGACCATACACTGGGATGATACATCTGTGTGTTTTTTTCTGTTCAGAGGAGGATCTTATTAATGTCTATAAATACAAGCTAGGAGAGTCTAAATAAGACAGAGCCAGACCCTTCTCAAAAAATCTGCTTGAGCATAAGGAACATATTTTTACTGCAAGGATGATTAAAGACTGGAAGAGGTTGCCCAGGGAGGTTATGGAGTCTCCATCTTTGGAGATATTCAAAACCTGCCTGGCCATGATCCTGGGCAACCAGCTCTGACTGATTGGACTAGGCAGTTTCCAAAGGTGCCTCCCAACCTCAACAGTGCTGTGATTGCGTGGCTGTAAGATATAGCATTCATCATCATCTCAGGAGAGAGATTTCTGTGCATCCATTGGTGACTGAGGTTCAGAATTTGGGGTAGCTTCCAATTAAACAATGACATGACTAATGTTTATGTTCAAAACATTAATCAGTCCAAGAAAGGAGGCAGTGGTCTGTGTAGTGGGACTCGTGTAGGTTTTATCTGCCTGTATCTCATTTCAGATGAGTCATGTCTCTAGGCTTGGCCAGATTGTAGCTCTACACTTTCAGCTTAGTTGTATTTGGGCTGGTTTTAGAATGCTAATGAATTTTAAGCGAAGATGAATTTAAGCTATAGACAGAGGGGCTCTGATGGGTTCCTGAACATGTCATGGCTGGGCTGCAGCGCATCTCTCCCCACACTGCCTCTGCTCTCACACCTGTATCTTCAGGATTTCTATAGCATCAAAATGTTAGGACTGGCTTTTTTCTGAAGGGGACCTAATCTGTTAGACAAATGGGTTTTTTTCCTTCCTTTACACAGATTAGATTACCCATCTCTCACAAATTTTGTCTGTGGATGTTGCTGTTGTATTTGTGCATGCAATTTTCCTTTCTCTTACTCTCTCGCTGCTGCCAGGTAGACATTCTGACATTTCAGTTTTTTGCCTGCCTTTTCTGAACTGGATTCTTGGCATGCATCATGTAAGCACACGTGGTAGCACAGAAGAAGCAGGGACAGGGAGAGATGCTTCTGGCAGTTTAGAACGGCTTCTCCAAGATGGGCAGCTGTGACTTTTCTAAATGATGTGATGTTTTAATGATGATCTAAACTAATGTGAAATCGGGTTATTGACTTCTGTTTCAGGACCTGATGAGGCTACCATACCTGCTCTAATGTTTCATTTTCTCTGTAGTTTTTTCGGGTCTGCAATTACAAGAAAAAGAGGTAAGGAAAGGAGAAGCTTGTTAAAAAGATCTTAAATCAAAAGCTAAGAAATTAACTATTACAATGCCAAAACTGCAACTGTTAGTAACAAAATTAGGTACACCATTCTGTTTGGCTAAAATTGTGCAACTTAACCCAGTTTATTATTCAGATACCTTGTTTACAATGCTGAAGTTTTAATGAAAACAAATTTATGAGTCAAGAATATGAGGCAAGAATATAAGTCAAGAAGTTCCTATTTCCCCTCTGTGGTAAACATCCCACAGGCCAAGTGGGGGAGTTATGAGCAGGACCTTTCCCCCCAGCTGAGTTGGCAGGACTCAACATAATCATTTAAGCATAAACCAGACTGGTTTTCTCTACACTTAGTAAATCCATAATACTTAAATCCAATCCATAGTCCTTCACTGTTGAATTACTGCCACTGGTTTCCAAATACAAACTCTTTATTAAATAAACAGGAATCAGATGATACATGTTAGAGTGCAGATGATCAGTGCTACTATAGATTGCTTCTATCTGAAAAACACAGATTTTTAAGGGGATGCTGGATGCATGCATGAAAGGATTACCAGGCACAGATGGCAGTGCTCATTTATAGCAGTAGAGCAAGGATGTGATAGTATTAACAAGTGAAAGGCCTGATTTTGTGCACAAGGAAAGTGAAACCCATCATGTGGAGGTGCAGGAGAGAAAGTCACTGGAACAGGCAACCAGCAATATTTTCCTAGTTCATTGTCAGCTACATTAGTGAAGATACTTGAGCTATTCCTATGTGAACTAGCATTTTAACCCATCATTTGTTTCTGCTTTGAGCCTAAGCTGGGGAGAAGGAGAAGGAATTAAACAGTATAACACCACGTTGTTTGAGAATCTTTCAAATCCATATGCATTGCCCACACTCTATCATCATCATCTTCTATGACAAGGTAACCTGCTTAGTGGATGAGGGAAAGGCTGTAGATGTTGTCCACCTAGACTGTACTAAAGCCTTTGACATCATTTCCCACAGCATTCTTCTGGAGAAACTGGTTGCTCATGGCTTCGATGGGCATACTTTTCACTGGGTAAAATCTGTCTGGAAGGCTGGGCCCAAAGAGTGATGGTGAATGCAGGTAAATGCAGCTGATGGCCAGTCACAAGTGGTGTTCCACAAGGCTCTGTACTGGGGCCAGTTCTGTTTCATATCTTTATCAATATGGACAAGGGGATCAAGAGCACCTTCAGTAAGTTTGCAGATTACACCAAGTTGTGTGGGAATGTTGATCTGCTTGAGGGTTGGAAGGGTTTGCAGAGGGATCTGGACAGAACAACAAGGCCAAGTGCTAGGTCCTACACTTGGGTCACACCAGCCCCAGGCAGCGTTATAGGCTTGGAGAAGAATGGCTGCAGAGCTGCCTGTCAGAAAAGGAACAGGGGGGGTTAGTCAACAGCTTGCTGAATATGAGCCAGCTGTGTGCCCAGGTGGCAAGAAGGCCAACGGCATCCTGGCTTTTATTAGAAATAGTGTGGCCAGCAGGACAAAAAAAGTGATTGTCCCACTGGTGAATCCACACCTCAAATACTGTATTCAGTTTGGGGTCCCTCACTACAAGAAAGACATTGAGGTGCTGGAGTGTGTTCAGAGAAGGTCAACAACGATAGATGGTGAAGGGTCTTGAGCACAAGTCTTACGAGGAGCAGCTGAGAGGGGTTGATTAGCCTAGAGGAAAGGCGGTTGAGGGGAGGCCTCATTGCTCTCTACAAATACCTGAAAGGAGATGGTAGTGGGTGGGGGTCTATCTATTCTCCTAAAGTAACAAGCAATAGGACAAGAGGAAATGGCCTCAAGTTGTGCCAGGGGAGGTATAAATTGGATAATAGGAAAAATTTCTTCACAAAAAGGGTTATTAAGGATTGGAAGAGGCAGCCCAGGGAAGTGGTTGAATCACCATCTCTAGAGGTTTTTAAAAGATGTGTAGATGTAGTGCTTAGGGATGTGGTTTAGTGGTATCTTGGCAGTGCTAGGTTAATGATTGAACTCGATGATCTTAAAGGTCTTTTCCAACCTAAACAGTTCTATGATTCTGTGATTCTGTGATCTTGTGTGCCAGGGTGTACATGAGGGCCAATGTGTTTCACAGATTTCTGAGAGCTAGACAGGCTGACAGACCCACTCTTCCACAGCATCATTTCCTTTGCTCCAAAGCAATAGACAGAAGTTTTAAGATGTGACATTTCATTGATGCCCTGGAAAAAAAATTCTCAATGGGAGACGTACCCATGTTGGATTTCCTATTAAATAAAACCTAAGCAAGCCTATTTATACCCTCCTCAGACTCTTTTATAAAATCTGTCTTTACTGAGGATCTTTAGTGTAACTGTAGGCTTTATGATGATAGGAGCGAACAGAGTAAGAACTTCCCATGTCTATTAACCCAAACTGGAAAGTGTGAGGATTAAGGGAGTAAAAGCACAGTATTTCCAAGCACATAATTGGCCACTCTGAGCAGACTATCAGACTTTTCAGACTTGCAGCGTGTAAGCAGTTTATTCTGACTAGCTTGTATCAAGATGGCATGCCTAATGCTCAGAAAAATACCTGGTGATTGGTTAATTCCAAGTGTAAGTGTTAACAGCTGCACATATAGGTGGTTTCATTTCTTTTGTTTGCCTGATACGAATCATAAAGACTGTTCCTGGTTTGCACTCAGGAAATTATCTGAGTTTTTGCAAAAAGAAGTGTTGAAACAACATTTTTCTCTAGGAATGCCATAAATAATTGGAATTTTTTTTAGGAATTCACATTGCAACAGTCAGCTTACTGAGCTGTGGTCAATGTGCATTTCCTTGACTATCTGGTTATTTGCCTTTGTTCATAGGTTGCTTTTTTGTTGTTTGTTTCTTTGTTATTAAATAGAAAGTTATATATTGAAAATTATTTCACATGATGTCTCTGTTCCCATCAGTCCCTGAACTGTAAAATGGTGTCATGTACTGTTTTGTTCAGATGACTAACTGCATCTATATCTATAAAATGATTCAGTCTTCAGTGTCCAGAGGCTCATTTTATTATTTTTCTCCCTTAAATAACTCTTTAAATGAAACATAGAAAATGAAAATGTGGTTCATTGGTTATTGACTTCTTTTTATAAGCTCTTATCTTTCAGAATATAATTCACTTCTTCAAGGTTGAAATTCTGAATGTAAATATTAGCTCAATTAATGGAAATTGTATGCATAAAACCTTAAGAGAGTGCTAGAAGTCTTTCCTCTTCTTTGTTTTCAGATACAGTCTCTTCTTAGTACCTCAGGCTTCGGTAGGGAGGATTTGGCAACTTACATGTAATGCAACTTACAGAAATATATGTTTTTTTCAAAATGTTTGGAGCAGGGAGAGGGAAATACTAAATTTACAAGAACTTCAGTTTAATACTTTGGATTTTATGCTTTCCATTTGTAGAATCATGTCCATTTTATAATGGCATAAAGTAGCATTCAATACAGTAAGTAAGCTACGCCTTTTGTTTTCCCTTGTAGCTGTTACTGAGAGGTTGTCTCTGGGGGTCCTGGTCGACAGCAAAATGACAATGAGCAAGCAGTGTGCTCTTGTGGCCAGGAAGGCCAATGGAATCCTGGGCTGCATAGGGAAGACTGTGACCAGCAGGTCAAGGGAGGTCATTCTGCCCCTCTACT
>BJBW01013899.1:0-24816 GCA_004320125.1 Scolopax mira | reverse complement strand
TTGCGGAAACCTCCTGGGTTCCTGAGAGGGTTTAACCCCAAATCAGATGTCCCATTCAACTTGGGACAGAGTTTAGCATTCAAACTGGAGATTTTGTGAGGCGAAAAAAGCCACAGTGTCCTCCTGGTGTCAGAACCCACCCAAAATAGAGACTTGTTCTCCATCTGCTCTACTTGAACAACCACTGGACACAGAAGCAAAGTGAGTCTTCTCTAAAGGTAACCTGTACAGCACCTTTTCTGTATGCAGCACCTTTTCTGTATGCAGCACCTAAGTCGAGTGTGTAATATCTTTCACTGGTCACAAAACAGAGCAGCTCACTGCAGAGGAAAGAGAAATGAGGGAGCACTCTGACCACTGATTCTCAGGATACCAGATTGGGAACCTGGCAAAGGAATAAAGACCTAAAAAGCCGCAAACACCTTGACAGGCTGGTCCCTGAGTATCTTTTTTAATTCTCAACTTTGATTTGAGGGAAGGACACTGACGTGCAGGTGTTGCTGATGCAGTTTCAGAAGGTAGTACCTTTACAGTGAGAAGCTGCGAGGGTGCTCTGTCACACCACTTGTAAATCCCATAGAGAAATTGTGGGGCTAGTGGCTACTGTCCAAAATAAGAGAGTAAGTAGAGGTGCTCCCATCAGCCTTGGGCTGTGCTTCAGGTCACTTAAATCCTCTCTCAACGCACAAATATAAATATCTCCCTCAAAATGAAAAACTCTTATTTTCCATTTCCAATTTTTATATTGTTAAGTTTGCTAATGACTGTGCGAGTGTCTTGAGCTTGGTGTGGGAGCTGCCACTGCGCTGTGTCTGAGGATGCAAGGGGAATAGTTCACTGAAGGGTTCATTTCTGTGTTGGAAGTGGGAGTTTGTGACTTTTATGAAGTTTTATAAGAGTCCAGGTTTTACTTTCTGGTTGTATCAGTCCTGCTGAAATTAGGATTTGTGTTGTGTGAGATATTGCTGTGGACAGTGGTGGAGATAATGGATGTTGACACGTTGGCTGTTTCTGGAAGAAACGCTTTGGTTGAAGGTTATACAGTTTCTCTCCAGACCTTGATCTATAAATACTTGAGCTCGTGTTTAATTTGAATAATTACATGAATTTGGCTGATACTTTTCAGAGAGACCCTGAAAAGTATGAGCTGAAAAGCTTTGCTGGCCTGCAGTCTGTGAGCCAGGCAGCCCTGCTTCCTCGTCTCAGCCAAACCCACAGCTTTCAGAGGGATCTCTTTAGCTTCCCGTCCAGCAGTGAGCATCCCAGAGAGGAGCCTGAACTTTGAGGTTTTTCCAGTGTTACAATATTCAGGTCTTTTCCTGCTTGTAATTCTCTGAGCTGATCCTTCCCTATTTCCTCTCCCTGAAGAAAAAAATGAGTACTGAAAAAACAATGATTGTGACGAGAAAAAGCTAATTGATGAGGGCTTTTTTACATTTTATGCTATAATCTAAGTTACTTGTTCTCTGTCTACCTGCTCAGTGTGTCAGATACCGTCTCGGCTGTTCTTTTCCTTTCCCATTCACACTTTCCTCATCCTCTGCTCCCTCTCAATAACAATATTTTTTTCTGTTTGCTCATCCCTAGTGGCATTTGATGGGAAATTTGGCAAAACATCTGCAGCCCCAGTGGCTGAACAGTACAGTTTCCAGAGGAACAGGATTAAAAATCTAGCAGCTCCTGACTGACTCCAAGGATTAGTGAGACCAAAGATCTCTTGACAACTTTCTGTGTCTGATCAACAGCCGTTTAATTCAATTGCATGTGCTGTAGCCAAGGTGACCTTTAAGGAAATCCAGAGTTTGTTTCTGAGGGCATTTCTTTACAGGGACACTGTTTTGCTTCAGACACTGCATACATTTACAGTGTTGTTTGCATCAGGTGCCTCTGCCAAATGGCATCTTAGGAGAGGTTTCAAAGAGCGATGAGCCAAGTGAATATGCAGTTACCGTTAGCAATTATGCTCACTGCCCAAAGCAGGTCTTTGTTTGATTCCTCCACTAGCTCCCAGGCAGCAACATTTGGGCTGCACCTGCTGGTCCTTCTCCCACTCTTCCCTGCTCAGACCAACCTCTTGTCCAAGCCTCCTCCAAAGGGACTCCTTGTCTCAACGTTCCCTCATCCCCGTTCATGTGCTTTCTCCATGCCTCAGCCCCAGATGTTGAGTGAGGAGCCGGGAGAAGGGAAAAGGAGTGATTGCTCCTGGTGATTTTGGATTTTGCCCAAAAAAGGCAGTGTAAATTGCACTGATAAGTTCTAGAATCTCCTCTTCATACTGTCTGTATGAAGAACTTCATGTTTGAGTCCAGAGTTCAAATAATTTCTCCCTCTCTCTATTATACTCACCGTTTCCTCATCCCTCAAATTTGTGATTAACTATGGAAAAGAAAAAAAAAAAAAGTGAAAACATTTTCACAGATGTACAAGACATCTAACCCAGCCTCAGGCCTCTTCTCTCAAGGGCTTCCCAGACTGTCCAGCTTTACACTGAACAGCCCTTATTTTGGGTATAATAAAGCTTCATGGCATCTCCAGACCAAACCTTAGGTTTTGCCCTTGCACTACTGGTGATCTGGAAGCCCAAATGAGCGTTTGGAGCAAGAACAGGAAAAAAAGATTATGGACATAATATTTTATCTTCAAGAACAGAGAGGGGACGAATAGGAGAGAGGGACAAATACCAACATGGCAGTGATCTTCTGTTTGTGGTTTTGTTTTTTGCGTTTTGCTTTTGGTTGGTATCGCTTTTTAAAAAAAAATATAAATATCTGTGATTAGTGTTCAGACAAGCGTGGAAATTGCAGCAGTAAATAGGCTTTGGATGGGTTTTGATTTCCTGCATCAAGGCTAAATTAAGCATTGGTACAGAGAGAGAGTGTCTCTCACAGTCTGGAAGCAGAGAGGGCTGCCCAGTGTGTGGGGGAGACCCAGTGGGGAGCAGCACAGCACAGCACTGCCCTCCTCATCTGTCACAACCTGATGGTGCTGGGAAGCCATCCTGGCAGAGAGCTTGACTTCTAGTTTGTCTAGATTGGAAGGGACCTTTAGACAATTTTATGATTCTATGAAGCCATATAGGGTGGTAAAGAAGAGCTGGGAAAATTATTCGAATTTAAATATCTAATAGGTCTCCAATGCAGTCATGTTTGTGATATTTAACTTGAGCCTCTGCTACAGCAAGGCTCAATGTTCAGAGTAAGCCACTTCGGAAAGGCTTCATGAGGTATCTGAGCAAAGAAAAGCTAATGGGCTACCAGCAGGGCACTGCCTATCAGCAGGCTTGTGTTGTTTCCTTATTGATTGTAATGCACATCAAAAGGCTTGTTATCACCACAGATACAGTGCTTTTTGCTGCCTTGTTTAAAAAAAAGCAAAGGACTTTTTACTGAGCTGGAGGAACGTCATATAGACATCCTTTCTCATGGTGCTGTTTTTAACTTTTCTTTACTCAATGTCCTAAATGACTATAGAGAGTATAAGGAAGTGTGGCTGCAACCAAGATGCAAATTCATAGAGTGATTTCAGATTGGAAAGGACTACATTTAAATACTGTATATGAGACAGATATGGTATGTACAGTGCACTTATGTGCAGCATCCCTTATTAAGTCAACTGAAAGAACCAGAAGTAAGAAACCACCTCCTCAAAAACTGCACTCTATTAACTGATTAGCTGGTTAGATCTTGTCATATTCAACTACTCAACTAATGAGGACAAAGGGGAGCAAAATACTGCAAAGCCATTGCCACAATATTTCTGCTTAATGAAACTGCCATTTCCTCTGTTCAAACCCAAAGATGATGGATTTCTGGGGTGGCAGAAGGACAATGTGCTAGTCATTGTGTCCTGGATGATGGATTGCATGTTAGGAAGGGCACATCTGCCTTGGACATCAGCAATGTCTCCTCCTCCTCTTGGGCAAGGACTAATGGCAAGGGTGACAAGGAAAAGATAGCTGTGACTTTACCATGGATTTGCTACTCTTTGATGAGTCACAGCGGTCGGGGAAGGAATCTACTGGGTGATCATTAATGAGCAGCAGTTTACACTGAAATTCTGATACAGGGTTTCTAGTTGTGGAGGAGTATGGCTGTATTATGTCTTCTGCTTGTTTACTCTTTGCAAATTTTCTGATTGCTAATTTTAAAACTGCTGTGGAAAACTATTAACATTATCAATCAGTCATATGAATGAAAATGGTGATGGGCTCTTGAGAGTTTAATGTAGCTTCTCTTATTGATAAGAAATGAGAAATCCACAAGGAAGACTTAATTTCTTGCAGTTTCTTCTTATTGGTCTTCTGTTCTTGGGGCCAAATTTGTTCATAAAGGGCTAAAATTTATGATGGGATGGCTCAGATTCTAAAAATATGCAAATGTTTCATCCAGGCTGTGGATTAGCTGTGTGGTGTCAACACTGCAGAAGATAATTCAGTGTTTCAAATGGGGCCTTACATGGTTATTCGCTGACTCTTCCATGAGCCCCCTCATGAAGAATCATGGACAGAAAAGTACAGCATAAGCTCAGAAACGTTTTGCATGCTACCTTATGGTGCTAATTAAATGCAGATGACATAAAAGAAGAGTTATTTACATATCTAAATCCCATTCTCCTACAGGCCCTGCAATCCCTGTTGGGGTGGATGTGCAAGTTGAAAGCTTGGACAGTATTTCTGAGGTTGACATGGTACGTAATCCTCTTTTAAGCCTCAATTATTCCTAGTCATAAAAAGTCCTTCCCACTGGAAGCCTCTGCTTTTCAATGTATTGGTCAGATGAAAGTAATTTGGCAAATTCAAAGAGGCTGATACTCAGAACCAAAGACTTGATAAAATCGTGTGATTAAGGGCTTATCTCTGTATCTTCAGGTAAAGATTAAAAGTATGAAGGAAAAAGGGACCTTAAATCAGAGAATAATCAGTGCCGTGAAAGATCTATTATGACCAAAAATATAAGTAGCTGCTTAGGAAGATTTGAAGGTATATGGTGAAGTTCACATAAGGTGTGCTTACTTCAAGAGTTTTCTTCCTTAGGGAACCATTGAGTCCATGGGGAATAGCCTTTCACTCACTGATGATGCTGTTCAGGAAATTTGCACCAAGTTCATTTGTGATTAAGTATCTTTTTTTTTTTTTTAAATTAATTAAAAAACAAGAAGAAATACATGCTGTTGTTAACCCTCAACAGATTTCAAGGTGTTCCCAGTGAAAAGAGTGTTCACAAGCAGTTTACTGTTTGGGTTTGTTTTGGTTTTTGTTTTGGTTTCGTGTTGTTGGCTTTTTGTGTTTGTTTTTTGTTTTGGTTTGGTTTGGTTTTTTTAACTGTAGGAAATGGAATAAGAACACTGGAAAGAGAAGTGGAAAGGGGAACATAGAGGAGAAGAGGAAACTTCTTGATTTCTTCCTCCTCCTGCCTTTTCCTCCCTGTTTTGGGGGCACCTTCTCTTGCCTAGGCAAAACATGAAGACTTCAGAGGAAGAGCTTTAGGCTGATCAGCTTTTATTGGAGATGCCATTCCATCTTCATTAAAAGAAGGGAGCTTGCCTGCTTGGATATCAAGAGAGGGAGTTTGGGGGGATGCCTGCAATGAAGTGGGTGGGAGGGAGTTTTCAGCACAGGAAATGGCTGTCACAAGGAGTTTTGTGGCTCCGATACCTCAAGATAATGTCTCAGCAGCAAAAAGGCCTAATTAGTGCAAGTAAATAACATGCAGTACTTTCTGTCAGGAGCATCTGATTCCGACGAAAGTCTTGTCCATCAGAAATATTTGAGGGCATTTCTCTCTCTTTCTTTGCTGGCGACAGCTCTGCAGTTCTGTTTTCCCAGCATGGGACAAGTCCTTCCCACAGCAGTTGCTGGTTTGTGTTTGGGGTGGAAAACCAAACAAATGAAAACCCTAACGGCCACGTGAGGCTGTCACCAGGGCAGCCCTCTGCAATGGAGAGTCGGGTTAACCGGTGGTTTGTCACCGGCAAAGCAAAATAAGGTGGTGGTGGCTTTGGGAAGCAGTTGCCAAGTGGTTGGGAAGAGGTCCCAGCCTGTCCTGCTGCCCACCCAGGCTTGGCAGCTGCAGCTCCCATAACCACTGGCTTAATTGGGAATATAACGAAAAGGAGTGTATTTGATCTCTCAGCACGAGAGAATAGATTCAGCTCTGAAAGCAGCAGCTGCCAGGTTGGGATCAGCAAACAGATGTTTTCATTTGTGTCACTGGAGCTCCTGCCCCCTCAACAAACTTAAAGAAAAGAGCTTTATTTATACATTTGTACAGTAGGAAAAACAGTTCCCTCACTCGGCTGCTGTTTGCTACAATATAGTTATTTGGGGGATAAATTTCTTAGTGTTTAGCCGGACCATAAAACTAATTCTTACCAGAATTTTTATTCTCATTTAGTTTTTCCTTCTTGAACGCATGATTGATGCCATAGTCCTTCAAGATAATTTTGCCAGGATTGAAGAACCATTTCTGCAGGACACTGCTCCTCTTGGTCTATATTTATGTCTCTTTTAGGACCAAACATTATTGAATACTGTGATACATTGATTGGGGCTTTATGTTTTATTTTGGCTGAAATTATTTTGTCAGGGAAAACCTATTCACAAAGAGCACTGGAGCAGGGAAGAAACAGGAGTTGAGAGGGGAGGGATTTCATCAGCCTGGTAGGAGTGAGTTTTCTTTTTGGTGTCTCCTAGATGTAGAAAGCAACACTGACAGAGGGCTCTCTCTGGTTCTTTTCCCTTTTCATGAAGGATTTCACTATGACGCTGTATTTAAGACACTACTGGAAGGATGAACGTCTCTCATTTCCCAGTACCACCAACAAGAGCATGACCTTCGATGGCAGGCTGGTGAAGAAGATCTGGGTCCCCGATGTCTTCTTTGTGCACTCCAAAAGGTCCTTCATTCATGACACCACCACCGACAACATCATGCTGCGAGTGTTCCCCGATGGTCACGTCCTCTACAGCATGAGGTAACGGTGCTGCTCCTGGACACCCCCTAGGGCTTCACTGCTAATTTGACTCCCATCATGGCTTTGGTGACCACCAGGACTGCTACTGCCAACCCTCCTACTCCCACTGCTGACGTGGAGCCCTGTTTCCAGCATGTCCAGTACAAGATGCTTTGCAAGAAGCTGTGAGAAACCATGCTGTGGGCAGTAACAGGATAATCTTCTTCCGGGGGGAAGCATTCCCCTAATTCTTTGTAGTCAGAGGAGAGCTTAGTCGAGCAGGAATGTTCATCCCGGGGTCAGTGTGTGATTAAACTGGAAGCTGCTGATATACCAGATGGTGACCTCTATAATTATTCTATTTTGCTTCCTGTTTGTCTAGAAAAACTTCTGGTGGTTTGTTTTTTGTTTTTTTTTTTCTTTTTTACATTTTCATGTTGATGTAAAGGTTTAGTTTATTTTAAATTTAGTTTATTGAGACTGAAATGGCAGCATTAAAGACACCCTGGTAGTCCCTGATTTTCCAGCAGGGCTTCTTGGCTGGAAGAACCTTGAGGCATGTCTGTCATGACCTTAGGGGTTACCCGGCCTGTGGGTGTACAGAGATCATGATGTGGGTTTGCAGGATTCTGTAATACACAAGGACATGGAGGCTTTATCCTCTAAACTTCTCTACCTTATTACAGATTCCAAAAATACCAAAAAAATCACCACTAGAAAGTATAACTATGATTAATAAAGTGAATATATACGCATCATACTATTACAAATTGCTATCAGCAATCAATAACAGAGCATCAATAAATCATATAGCACCAGCCAATAATAGCAATAACAAAGTGAAAATATATTATTACAGGTTACTACAAATTTATCATTAGTGGGGCAACTCATCAACAATATAACAGAAGATACACTTATGATAGATAGGCTTATATGGATGTATAATACTGGTACCAAGTGATACTGTCACCAAGTGAACAAAAATATCCCACCAGGGGGAGGACAAACCAAAACAGCCCCAAAAGTGGGCCCAGAGGAGAACTGATGAGACTACAGAGAGAGTCTCACTTCAGAGATGGTCCATGTCATGGGGTTGAGAGTCAGCTGGGTGTCCCCAGTGAGAGTCCAAGAGCTGTCAGAAAGTTCATGCAGAGAATTCAACCTGTTTAGAAATGGAAAAGTGCAACATGGGAAGTTCTCAGAGAGAAAGGTTCCATTTTGGCTAAAATTAAGTCCTCCTTATGTCACAGAGATATAAAAGGGCATTGGACACCACCACTTTGAGCAGTCAATAGGTGCTGTTCATTTCTGCTTTTCATCTGAAATGGCCAATAGATAATGATGGTTTTTTGTTCTCTTAGACCAATTTGTATTTTCCAGACCTTTTTCCACTTTTTTGGACAAAGTTGCTGTTACAGTCCCTTGTTTTTGTGCTTATTGATGGTGTCTTGGGATGTCTCAGGTTTGTCAGTGTTTTTCAGTGGATGTTTTCTTTTGCTCAGTGATTTTCCCCTCCTAACCAGACCGCTTTTATCAGCATCCCATCAGATTTCATTTCCTTCAGAAGAATGTAAAAAGAGATGCAGAGAAAAATACACCGCCAGAGGAGAAAAACCTGAGAGCTCAGACAAAAGACCATTTCCCCAGGACAGAAAAGGTGCTCTCAGTGCACAGTGACCTTTGAGATTTTTGTAACACAAGGATTTCTTGTTTAGGATCTTTCTGGAACTTATTCACTTAAACTATGGTAAAATAATTTTCAGAAACAAGAAAAGGTTTGTTATGAAGTTTGATTCAGGAGGCTATTTGTTTTTGAAGAATGAGCATAGTGGGTGATATTGTCCCAAGTAGGACAATATCCCACTAAACCAGAGGGCTGTAGAGTTTACAGATTTCATCGCCCAGGTATAATTCTCCCGAATTTATTTTAAAAACTCTGTACAAATTATTAAAATCACAAAGAAAGAGGTGTGTGTGTAAGAAAGAGATTGTGCACCATATGGCCACTTTGTTTTGCTAGGTCTTGATGATGAAAATCCCATCTTGACCAAACATTTAGAACCGCTTTTCCTGTTCTGAGCCCATTTAATAAATCCATTTATTGCATGAAAGGTCTGATTACTCACACTTTAACTATGCATGTAAAGACACTGAGTATTTTATTAGAACTGGACGAGCATTAAGGTGCTGTGCAGCAGGAGAGACAAGAAGGAGAAAGAAATATGAAGGAGGAGGTTAGAATCATAGAATCTTTTTGGTTGGAAGAGATCTTTAAGGTCATCAAGTCCAACTGTTAACCTAGTACTGCCAAGACTACCACTAAACCATGTTCCTCAGCACCATGTCTATTTGTCTTTTCAATACCTCCAGGGATGGTGATTCCACCATTTCCCTGGGCAGCCTGTTCCAAGGCTTAATAAACCTTTCAGTAAAGAAAGTTTTCCTAATATTCAATTTAAACCTTCTGTAGTGCAACTTGGGGCTATTTCCTCTTGTTCTATTGCCTTGGGAGAAGAGACAGAACTCTGACCCTCTACACCCTCCTTTCATGGAGTTGTAGAAAGCAAGAAGGTCTCCCCTCAGCCTCCTTTTCTCCAGGCTGAAAAACCCCAGCTCCCTCAGCTGCTCAATATGACTTGTTCTCCAGACCCCTCACCAGCTTCCCTGGACACACTTCACCACTTCATTGTCTTTCTTGTAGTGAAGGGCCTAAAACTGGACACAGAACTTGAGGTGGGGCCTCAGCAGTGATGAGGACAGCAGGACAATCACTTCCTTGCTCATGACACTATTCCTGATAAAGGCTAGGATGCCATTGACCTTCTTGGCCACCTGGACACTGCTGTAAGCTTGGCTCAGCACCGAGGGGACAAGAGCAGGAGAAGGGCACAAACCTTCTCTTCAGATTGTAATTTGATATCATAGAATCATAGAATTGTCTAGGTTGGAAGGGACCATAAAGATCATCTAGTCCAACCATTGATTTCTGTTGCTCACATCCTGCAGTTTCTGCGCGCTGAAGCCAACATCACACCACTAATTAGCAGTGCTCAACAGCCAAACTGAATGAATAAGTATTTTTAATGGAAAACATTATCTCTATTCAGGTCTGCTCATTTGGCCACATGAAGGGTTTTTGCTTTTAAAATTTTCTGTGAGCTGTTGAGGAGGTGATGTGACTTTCTAATGTTACCCCACAAGAGAGAAGGGTGTGAGTAACCACAGCTGCCTCAAAGTAGACTTTTGACCACAGCTCAAAAGCTAAGTGGATAATTTGCCTCATAAAATCCAAGAAGAAGAAGAATCTGCATGATATTGGAGTCTAGTGGTGTTTAGGATACTCAGAATGTGACCTGGCTGCCCAAGCATGGGTGTCCAGGGGTGTTATAAAGGTCCTCTTGATTTCCTGAGATATCTGCTTGAGGTTGGCAATGGACTTTAGGTGACTTCTTGGACTTATTATTGGCCAGCTGAGTTTCTGCACTGCCCCTGACTAACTAAGTGTTAATGACCCCAGGTTTTGCCACAGTTTAAGGAAAGAAAATAGCAAATTATAATAAGACTGAGTCATGCAATGTTCAAATGCTGTGTGCAACTATGGGAGGTCACTGCTACAGTACGTTTTCTGGAGCATATCCCCAGAAAGCTTCTTTAAGTTTAGCTCATATGGCAAAATTCTGCTCTAGTTTTATAGTCAAAATGAAGAGCGTGTGCTTTTCAGGGGCGATGAGTGTGTAGGTCAGAGCAGGATTTGGATCACAATCCCTTGAACAGAAGAAAAGTTCTTTATCAACATCTGCAACGAATCTAGAAAATGGTCACGGGCAGTGTAAGGCGGACTCTGAAATGATGACTCACAGCTGATTTGCCCCGACTAAATCGGGAGCTCCATGGCAAATCTGTCCACAGGAGAAAAGTTCAGTGACCCACTGGAAGACTCATTACGTAATGAGAACAACTGGACTCATTTAAATCCAGGAGCAACAATTGCTGCAGCTCTTTAGCTAAGACACGAACTCCAGAGAGCCAAATCTCACTCGTTGAGAAACAGCTGCGCCCATTTTACACCACCTGTCCCACAAATACACCCCCAGATTAAAAGAATTTGATTGAGGACTGTGAGGAACTGCTTTTGCCTTAGTAATATGTGCACTAGAGGAATTTTGTGGCTTTAAATAAGGTTGGTTGTGTTCCTCAGGCTTGGGTTGTTGTTGGGATGGCTATGGAGGGAACTGAGCAATGGGGAAAATGGGGAAACCTTAAACAAACTGGACACAAGGCAACCTTCACACATAAATGGTGAAGTTATTTTATGTTGTTGTCTTGTAAAGTAATAGCTGGATATAGAACATGGTGTAGTATGGGATTATCCATACTGACATTAGTATGTTTAGTTCCCTGATAGGTACTGAAATTATAGCTTCCTTTGGAGCTTCTATGTGTCTACCTCACTTGGACTTGGAGAATCGGTGGGCACTTTCCTGGGGATTTGATGCTAAAGTTATGCATAATTCCTAGCTTTAAAGTTGCAGAACGATTTATTGTGTTGACATAATGTGACCAAACTTTCTCGTTTTCAACTTGTAGGATCACAGTGACAGCCATGTGCAACATGGACTTCAGCCGCTTCCCCCTGGACTCTCAGACGTGTTCTCTGGAGCTGGAGAGCTGTATGTTGTATCTCTGCTTCTAGCTAGACATGCTCCATGGCTGGCTGCACGCACACAGAGGGGGACACATTTCAGATTATGGTCTATTTTATGCAGCAACACAAGGGAATTTGCAAGGAAAACATTTCAATAGATGACACTTTCAAAAGAAAAACCACCAACAGAAATGTTCAATGTATACTGATCCCCAGCAGCTCGCTGATGAGAAACCTGAAGGAGAAGTTTTTCTCTGTTTATTGCTTCTGACAAGGAGGTGGTGCTTTCAATTGTCCCGGTGAAAAATTGAGTATAATCATCATTAGTTTTCTCTAACCTTCGTCACCAAAGGGGTTTATGTATGATATAATTCTGGTCTTACAAACACTGGGCTCAGCTTCTTTGGGAAGGAGTTATTCTGCAGAGAAATTGTAAGATTTTCACAGCTGTTCTGAAAACTTTCTCCAGGGTGTGTTTTGAGGTCCTCCCAGCTATTTAACTGAAATTTTCCCCTATGAACAGCAGAATCACAGAATTATAGGGTAATTGAGATAAGAGTTTTAGGTAGGTCTTGAGGTCAGCTGCTCCTCCTTTCTCAGAGAAGGGACCTTTAGAGGAAGTTGTTCAGGGCTGTGTCCAGTTGGGTTTTGAACATCTCCAAGGTAATGGTGGCTCCACAACTTTTCTGTGCAACCTGTTGAAATGTTTTCCAACCCTCACCCTGAAAAAGTTTCCTTTTACCTGCTTGGAAAAAAAAATATCCCTTGCTGAAGCTGGCATCCCTTTCCTCTCATCCTTTCACTTTGCATCTCAGAGAAAAGTCTGTTTCCATCTTCTGTATGATCCCCAGCAGGGAAACAGCTAGACCGCACCACAGATGACTCTTCTTCCAGCTAAACAAACCCCAGCTTCGACAGTCTCAGTTTATGCCACGTGCTCCAGCCCCCTGGCCATCTTGATAACTCTTTTTTTATTCCCCATTCCTTCTACCTAGTACACTAACTAATTCCTTAAGTTTTTCATTTATCCTCTTCAGAAAATTTCTACATTTTTACTTCAAATCACACCTGTCACACTTGCTTTTATTGTGTGAGGTACCTATGTATTTTACCCATGACTATTTCCTGAGGTATTCTTATCAGTTAACTGTTACTTGGCTATGATTTTTGATATGTGGTACTCAGGAAAGTGCTGTTCTAGCTGTCATCTCGTCAGTGTGTTTTATCTCCCTAAATGAGTATGGTCTGATTTTTTCTGTTGTTGTCATGGTATATCATATGGCAAGATCTTTTTTAACTTATGGTTGTTAGCAACTTATTTGTGGTATTTCTTCATGCAAAAGATGCCTTTGTGTTTGTTAATTTTGTCTGGATCTATTAACTTTTGCTTCTCCTCCAAGGTAAAGTCACATCACATCATGTTTCCTCTTTCTCTAAGATGCTTACACCGATGAAGATCTGATGCTGTATTGGAAAAATGGGAATGAATCTCTGAAAACCGATGAAAAGATTTCTTTGTCTCAGTTTTTGATACAAAAATTCCACACTACATCGAGACTGGCTTTCTACAGCAGCACGGGTATGGCCTTTTCTGATTTATGACTAAAACTAATTCTGTATTAACTACTTGTGAGAGAGCTCTTGGGGTTATATGTCGCTGAAATGTAGTCTCCACAGTCTGCACAGTACATGTTTTGAAAGATCAGTGCCTCTTTTCATTACCCTTTATAAATAAAATAATCAAAAGAAAGATGCCTAGCATACAGGCTGTTCTCGCTGATTCTGGCTTTCCTCCTCTCCCAAAGGGTGGTACAATCGCCTCTACATAAACTTCACTTTACGTCGACACATCTTCTTCTTCCTGCTCCAAACTTACTTCCCCGCCACCCTCATGGTGATGTTGTCCTGGGTGTCCTTCTGGATCGATCGCCGAGCAGTTCCTGCCAGGGTCTCTTTGGGTGAGAGGAGCTGCAACAGCCATGACTGCAGGACAATCTTTGAACATGAAAGTTTTGTCAGGAAAGGAAACTGTTCATTTTGATGGTTAAAGCTACTGGGCAATCAAATGTTTGCTTTATCTGATGATTAGTATAATGTAAAACATGCACAAAAGTGCAGACAGTGGAACAGTTCTGCATTGGCAAGAGAGATACTTATCACAAATTTATTTCAAATCTAACATCTTTTAGAGTATGATGTAGAGCATTTCTGGTTTTCTTGAGGCAAAAGCCTCGTGGAAGGTATCAGTCAATAATATTTATTTCTCTTGGCTCTTTCCAGGGATAACCACCGTGCTGACCATGTCCACGATCATCACCGGGGTGAACGCCTCCATGCCTCGTGTCTCCTACATCAAAGCAGTGGACATTTACCTGTGGGTCAGTTTTGTGTTTGTCTTCCTCTCGGTGCTGGAATACGCGGCAGTGAATTACCTGACGACGGTGCAAGAGCGGAAGGAGAGGAAACTACGGGAGAGGGTGAGGAAAACTTGTGTTTTGGTCATTCATTTTTTGTATTTTTTTCTTCCTTACATATGATCTGGCCTCTATATTGACTGGATTGTGTCTGTAAAATGCAAAAACACTGACATCCAGGTGTGTATAATTTGGTTTGTTTAGACGGCTCCACCTCAGGCTGAATTGTTAACACCAGAAAACCAGGAGTTGGTCTCCTGGGTCTTCTTAGAAACATCAGGGAAGAGGAGAGTATGACCTGAACTAGGGAAGTCTGCAACCCAGGATTGTGTGGGGATCACAGCGGGGAGAAAAGTATCAAATCTGATATTTCACTGTGGCTGCCACAGTTGTTATAATTTTAAGCTAAAGATGTTATTCATTTCCCCCTTCTATGGTCAGCTTTACTCTGGAAACTGCATTCAATCATAGAATGGTTTGGGTTGGAAGGAACCTTCAAGATCATCAAGTTCCAACACCCTGCCAGGGGCAGGGACATCTCCCAGTAGAGCAGGTTGCACAAAGTCCCATCTAGCCTGGCCTTGAACACTTCCAATGGATGTAATAGTGAAGTGAGTGGTCTTGAAGAAGCAGAAGGGAAATTTCTCACTGTAAATGAAGGTCATGACTGCCAACACTGCTCCCCTATGAAAGACTCAAAGAATTTGAGCATGAATACGTCAGGCTTCTCAGAAAACAGCTCTGTATTATGTCTACATTAAGAAATTAAATGTACCCCGGGCCAAGGCTGATGGACACAGACTGTTTAAAAGTAAACCTTATTTTCCCCAAAGTTGACATAGTTGCTGTGAACAGCCTGTGGCAAATGGTCTGTGGCCCATACTAATTCTTGAACTGTGCATGAGAACTCCTGGTGCTTGTTGGCCTGGCCAGAGATATTTGTGACACTCTAATGGTATTGTCAGATGAGTTCCCATGCCCAGGGAGCTTCTTTGGCCGTGTTCACTTTATTAGTGTAGACACAGACTAAAATTATGTAGCATACTCCTGCATGTGTGTGCCTCTGGGAAGATGGGTGGAATTTAAGACTCTGTGGAGGTGGATTTCTAGCACAGTAGGTTCCTTTGTCTTAGGGGTGAGTGTTGTCACAGGTACATGAAGCCAAGGGAACTGTATTTTGACCTGGGGGCTAAGAGTATATCTGTAGAATTTCTTTCTCTGCTGGGTCCTGCAGCAATTAGCTTGTTTCCATTAACCGCTTTCCCTCCCTCCCACCCACCCACCCACCCACCATCTCCTAGACCCATCATCAGTTGATAATAAAGACCTTGATCTAATTCTTCCCTGTGCTGTTTTGGTGGTGTTTTTTTTTAGGTACACCTATTTAGTATAAAATACACCTTAAAACCCAAATGATGTTCAGCCACACCCATGGAGTGGTCCAAAAAAAAAAAATAATTCCTGGAGTGATAGGACTAACAAGTAGAGCCAATGGGCTACAAACTTGTCATGTTTTTCTGCACACAATCTGCTGATACGGAATCATTTGGTTTTGACTAGAACATAGAAAACAATTCCTAAATTGATTTTCAGGTTTTCAGTAAACAATGTGATCTGTTGGTTAAATAATTTGAAGAAAAAGCCTTGAGTGCAGAGTTTTCCAGTGGCATCCTGAATATTCAAGTATATGCATCTCATATATTTTTTAATGTATGTATACATATACAGGACATCTACATTCCTGTCTATATTATGTAGTTATTTTAGCTGAACTTATCCTTGAAAACAAGTCCTTGGAAAATCAAAATTGGTGAAGAAGGGAATTTGAGGCAAAGTGATATTGGGTAATGAAAGAAGTTTGTGGGGAATCAGTTGGAAAAACTCATAGCACTTGGAGTCCATTTTCATTACATACAAATATATAATCCATATTTCTGAGACAGAAACCCTGCAGATTTTAAACAGTAGAAGATAGTATTTGCTATTCAAAAGTCTGCCTGTCTTAATTGGTTTTCTTAGGCTTTTGGGATGCATGCTGGTGCTGCTGAAGTCAATGCAAGTTTTGACATCAACTTTAACAGAGCTGGAATTTTACACTAAGCTTTTAACTGATCTTCTTGGTTTAAAATCAGATTTACAAAGGAAATGTGTATCTGTGAAACCAGAACTTAGCCCTATTTTTTTTTCCATGATGTACTGGATAAGCCATTACCACAGATGAAACTGCTTCTTGTCTTTGAATAATTATAACCACAAAGACTGCAAAATAAGGAATCTCAAGACAGCAAGGCTGAACTGAGCTAGCTAAGGAAACCTTTTGATTAGTTTTTATTTATATAGCAGAGTGGCTAAACCATATCATTTCCTTTTGGAATACAAGGGAAAAAAAGGTAACTTTTTTGTTCAAAGAGAAACTTATAGTATCTCAACTAAAATTTCAAGCTCAACTGTTTAAAAGCTGTCTGTTAATAGAAAGGCATAATTTCTGTTGCTAATGTGCTCTTCCAGTGTTCATCTATGTTTCTTGTTTATGTTCCTAGTTTCCATGTACGTGTGGAATATCTCATTCAAAAACTATGATGCTGGATGGAAACTACAGTGAATCTGATGCCAACAGCCTGGCAGGATATACACGAAACCAGATGGTCCCTGAGGAAGACAAACAAGAAAAGATGGTTGTGCACTTAGCTATGAGCAATGAATCTAATTCATCAAGGAAGAGAGGCCTGAGGGGCCACGTGGGCTTGCGCATCATCCAGAACACTCATGCAATTGATAAATACTCAAGATTAATATTTCCAGGCACATATATATTTTTTAATTTGGTATATTGGTCTGTCTTTAGCTAGGCATGCTGGCACAGCAGTGACTTTTACAAAAAAAAAAGAAGAAAAACACAGAAGACATTTACAAAACTCTCTTTTTTTGGTTCTTTTTCAACCTCATCTGGATGCAAAGCCAGAAAACTGATTATTTTATTGCTTCTTCAGAGGGTAAAGGGGAGGACACATCTTCCAGAGGGTAACTCCATGCACAGGCATCGTGGAGGAGCCTGCTGATCATGGAGGAACCTGCTGTGCTGGTTGGTTGCCACCTCACATCCCAGCTCTTGTTTGCTTTATATAAATGATGTTTCTCATACTTGAAAATATGTGCTCACTGTTCACCCAAAAGGTGCTCTATGTTCATCTGGGGCTGGCCATGCTGGTGGTGCCTGCTCTGTGATGGACAACCAGACACAATGCTCACGTAGGCATTCCTGACGGACTAGACAAATACAACAAGGAGGTGTCTGGACAGTGCATGTCCTGTAAGGGAACTTCCTTATCAAAATCTCTGGTTTTGAGCAAATCCTTTTATTTTTATTTTGGTGTATGAATGTCATGTTTCTTTCCATTGGTTTATCAACAAAATCCCCTTTTAGGATCCAAATTCTACTTTCTCTGGATAGGACTTTCATCAGTACCTGTAGGACAGCTGACTGGTCGGGATCAACAGTGTTGGCTACAGAGCTGATAAATTTGGTGGTAAATTTGAGTTGGTGGTCATTATTTTTCTAGTTTAGAGGTAAGGAGTGAGGATGAAGCAGAGCAAAGAAGCCCACAGACTCGCAGAAGATGGTTCCCAGGGTACCTGAGTAATGAAAACAGGGATGTTAGGCATGTGTTCTCCATATAACTTGAGCCCAACAGGCGCTACGTAGCACCAGCCCTCTAAAATGAGAGGGGAAGACGGGGTGTAGTAAGTACAGTCAGCACATGGTGGATGGCCAGCATCTCTAGTACTACCACTTTCTCTCTCCAGAAGCAGAAAACAGCATTGAGCACAACATTGGTGGTTTTTGAGGATTTTCCTCAGCTTTGTGAGGAAAGTGCAGCCCACAAAGAAACTGTATATCCGAATGTGCCTCTCCCAATCCACACATTGTCCTTCTGTTCAGGCATTTTTGGATCAAGAGGGAGAAACATCCACCAGAACCTCCCTCTGCAGAAACACAGGCATATCAGAGATTGAATGGCCAAGAATAATACTGTGGGATTCAATGGGATCCTGTCTGGTCTCTATCTCCAAAGGGCAATGGAAGTCCTTTGAAGCTGCTGGAGGGCATTGTAATGAGCTTCTGTGCTTGGTATTTCATTTTTCATCCTGTGATATCTCCCTTTCCTTTGCTACCAAGGCTGACAGCAAAACCCAAATGTAGAAACACGATAGCAGCAAGGCAAGGGTGTTCAGGTTTATGTGCTCCTTATTTTTGGAGAACAACATGACTTTTTGGCTTTGGTAGAGATTACATCCCACAAACTATTTGGTTAACAAACTGAAACTCAACAGCGTGAGCAGAGCCTGAAGCTGGAAGACCCAGGACAGAGGTTAGAAGTTGACTCAATTATAAGATTCAGTTACATGTCTGACTGGAGTGAGGCCATGAAGGTTCAGATAAACCACATGAATAAAGAAAAAGCAAACAAAAATACTAATAAAACTGTAGCTATTTGTGGATGTGTAAAATTCTCTGCTTCCTGTAGCAGTAATTCTCGTCTTAAGTCTCAAGGCATGTAGAAGATGACAGGGAGTGTCAACTCCAGGCTGTCAACAATACCCAGAGTTTTTCTTGTGCCTCAAGTATTGCTGTGACACTGATTTAATGGAAAGAAAATTGATAAGAGGAACTAAAAATAACAACTCCGTTCTGCCTTCATCAGCCATGTTAATAACTGACGTTCACAGAAGTTCTGGGCAGTCACACAACTAAGAAAATGCAGCCCTGAAATCGCTGGTGAGAAGGGGAGCTGTGGAAGGGCAGTATCTGAGATACCCCGTAAGTCTGTATCCCAGCCTGGCACTTCTCTCCTGAGCCACCAGGTCAGTGCATTTACTGCACATAGCTCTTCCTGGAGCCAAAACCAGTATCCTTCTCACGTGGACAGGTGGAGGTCACTACAATAGCAAGGCAAAAAAAAATATTGAAGAAATCACCTGCTCGTCTTTTGAGAGGTTAAAACCTGGACATCGCAGTGTGCATTCTTCAGCATGAGCAGTTTTTGAGGGTAAAACATGCACCAACGCCAGCTTTGTTGGGGGAAGGCAGCAGAAGGGCAGCCATGAAGGCACCAGGGTGGGAAGTGAGGAATTCTCTTCTCATACCAGTCTTCCCACCTTACCTGTGGCATGTGCCATCTAACATCTCAGTGCCTCATCTCCTCCATCTGGGAAGTGGGGAGCAATGACATTTACCTACCTCATGAGGTGCCGAGGGGCTCCACTGGCTTAACGGGCACGTGTGTGGGACATGGTTATGATTTCTGAGCAGGTCACCCAGTGGGAATCCAAAGGGTTTTGTTTTGGTTACCAGTGAGTTGTTCCAATGTGCCCCCTGAATTAGTCCATCTGGAATAAAGAGGGTCTCTCCCCTGCTTTATAATGATATTAAGCCATGTAAATGATATTAAACCAGAAGTAAATGTATCCCAACAGCCAAAAAGTGAACGTTGTCAATGAATAATGCCTCCTGGTAGTAAAAAAAAAAAAAAAGAAGTCCTGGTGCTTTACTTTGCCACTTGTTTTTATTACAGCTCCTGTTCCATTAGAATTTATGTGGCAACAGGGACAGCCCTTTAGATCCCATTATCTTTGCTCTACTGCTGCCTGTATTTTAAATGCTTGTTAAACATCTTTTGGAGAAGCTACCTTACTCTTATTTTATACGCATCTGTGCATAACTGCTGGAGATTGATGTCTGTTTCTTCCAGACACAATTACACAGCCTATAAAACCATCAAGGAGGGTATTTTTTCATTAAAGGGAACGAAAAAGTCTTTATCTTGGGCACCACTTACACTTATTATTCATTAAAACAATAGATGAAAAGTGTATATATGCAAATAAAGCCAAGAGATCTCCTTCAGGCAGCATCTGGGTTGTATTTTTCTGCTTATTAAGAGCAGAGTGGCTAGTCATGAAGCTAGAATAAATATTGGAAGTGTGGTCTTGAGCATGTATTTCACTTTTCATCTCCTCTGCGTTACAAGACCTCTACCTGCAAGATCCCACCAATGTTTTGAGACATAATGCCCAAAGCCAGGCTCTGAATGCTGCTTGATGGATACGGTTCCAATTCTGTGAAGAGCTAAGCGTCTGGACAGTTAACCTAGCGAAGGACGGGATTTTCCGAAGGGATTTGGGCAAAGGAAGCCCAAATATGCCTTCTCCAAGTAACCTGATCCAGCAGCAAGGAGAGAGAATGTCAGCCCCGCTCATCCTGCATCTGGCTCCACTGTACTTTTACTTGCTTCTAAACAAATCACGCATTTATAAGAAAGCAACACTCTCTCCATATATGTATAATGTATATGCAGGTAGTGTATCACACAGAAAGACACTGGGACGTGTACCTATGTTAAATAGTTCACATAAGTGAAATTCTAATATATTGCATGTAAATTACCATTTATTACTCCCAGAAAACATACTGTGTCAAATTGAAAAAAGGCTCTTACTGTCAGCCAAGGGCCAAGAAATGAGGTATGACAAGTTATTCCATAAATTAAAATTATGTGTTCTCCCACGTTTTCCTCCTGAAGAAGGGAGCGTTGAGAAGCCTGCAGGAAAGGCTGATGCTAAGCTGGTTGTACAATGTGTACGATCCACTGCACTGCTTGCCTGGTAATCACAGCTGGTAATAAAATAACAGATGGAAAGAATGGAAAAGAGTCCATTTCATGGTGTGTGTGAACTTTAAAATGTGACTTCAATTCTGTTTGGAGTGCTGTTGCACATGAGCTAATGTCCACTGGTGAAGGATTTGAATAAACAACTCATTTGTAATTGATTTTAAATAAAAAGCATCTTATAAGGTGGAAGAAATGTAGTGGAAGCATGAAAGTACTTTGAAGTATGCAAAGCTCCTTGAGAAAACTGAGCTGTTAATTACAGCTATAAGCTACGGAGACTTTTGTGAAATTTGGAGCCCGCAACTGAAGAAATTTTAATCATTACTTTACATTTAAAGGCACATTTTCAAAAGCCCAGATCGCAGGTATATTTCTCAATCTCCATTTGTCTGTAAATGAGAACTTGCCATCTAATTCCTCCTTTGTGCCTTTGAAAAGATTGTCTCCACACTTACCGAGGGGCAATAAAACCCCTCTGAGGTCCTGACTGCCCAATTTCATCTTATTATCCTTAATGCAGACAATGGGACTAAAAGAAACGGGCACGGACGATGCTGATACTGGGACCACTGAATAATGGCTATTGTCTGTCAAATGGAGGGATTACAGCAAGGTACAGTCTAAATAAGTGAGATCCTGCTCTGCTGAAATCTAAACAACAGCAAATTGTATTCAAAAACCAGTGAGACTTTAGCACTATTGAAATTAAAATGTAATCCAGCCTCACACTAAGCTGATTAGTTCCTTTGCAAAAATGACATTTAAAATAATGTATCGGGGTCATTACTTTCCTGGTCAGAGGAATTACCATTCCAGATGAAGCGAGAATGGTGGGGAGGGACTCGGAGCACGAGGAGGGGGCATGAGGAGGATGCTCTTTTGATGCTGACCTCCATTGCACCCAGAAAAGAAGACCCCCCCAAACCCTCCCCAGAGGAAGCAGCAAAGCCCTTAGCAGAGAGTTTGAAGACCAATTTTTAATATTTCCCGCCTTTGAGAAAAATGCATAAGACTTATCATGGCCAGTTGTCCCAACTGGATGTCTCCCACCAGTCTTTTAGGGGTCTCTGAGTATGGATATGTGCACTCTCAACCATAGAAATTAGCTTGGGAAAAGTGCCTGGCAACTCACTCCGTGGACAATGCATATAAATGACATGAAAAAAAAAAGAAAAGGATTTTACTGCTCTACTTGTCACGCAGATTTATAGAAGAAAATTGTGTGTTTAGCTTAGAGGGAATTCAGAGAGGGAAATGAAAGGACAAGTTAATTGTAACGACAGTTTGAATTACTTGAACAAATATATTTTGGGAAATGGGACAGAACATTAGAGCCGTAAAACTCTCTATCCCCCTGGCTCTTTCCAATTTATCTGGATTTTTATTAGGATCCAAATTTATTTCGACCAGGAATTTTTAAACCTTTCTTATTAAGGTGCATAATGACCATATTTTTATAGGTACGGTGGGGAGGAGGCCTCCAGTGCCTGCACAGATTGTAATTGCAGCAGCCTCCAAGTAAAAATACTGCTCCCTTTTTTCCCTTGGAGTTTCCAGAGAGATGGCTGCCATTCCAAAAAACGGGAAAATCAGAGTTTTTCAGCCATTCATCAGGGAGACAAGACACTCTCCAAGGAGCTGGAGAAAAGAAGGACCATATCATTTGCACAGACAGTATCTTTGACATCTAGTGCATATTGTAGGACTTAGTAAGACTGTGTGGGGAGGAAAGGAAACTCCTGCTTGGATGCTAACCACCTTGGATGGTCGTCACCCTAACCATCACCACCAGCCATGACGGTGACATGGATGCAAACTGCCACCCCAGGGAAGGATGTTTCCTCAGGGCTTAGTCCCACAGTCTGTGCCTCCATGAGACCCTTTCTTTGCAGGGTCAGTGTCCACCTGCCCCAAATGGCTCTGATTTGGCCCCAGGATGGCACATGAAGGAAACATTTCTCTTCTTCTAGAGCTGGGGGGGCGTTTCTCCGTGTGTGTTTTGTCTATTGGGGAGGTTGGTGCCCTGGTGGCCCAGGAGAGGAGAAGGAGTCCTTGCTTCAACGGGGTAGTTCGTCTGGAGAAGGGCTGGTGTACGGCACAGAAAGCAGAGGAAAGGGTCGAAATGAGAGGCCCTCCTGATTATCTGGGGTGAAATGGTCTGTCCCAGGCCCTTGGCCACTCCGTGTCCTAAATGAGAGAGCCGGAAGGTGCTTAGCAGGATATGGCTTAAAAAGGAGGAAAAAGTAGAGGAAAAATAAGAAAGAGGAAAGAAGAGGAAAAAGGTCCCCCCCCCCCAAACGAAAGCAAGTATTTTTGTGTCTGTGCCAAAGGCAGTATTTTGCCAAGCCATCAGCTGCTCCTCACTTCTCCAGCTTTTCTTTAATCATGGCTTCCCTTCCTTAGTCCTCTGGCAGCTGCCGTGAGCACTACAGCACGTCGATATTCTTCCCACGCCTCAGCTGGTGACAAAAGCCATGAAAGTATGTGACTGACAGCTCCACTGCAAACCACCTTCGTGCTGGTGCTCTGCCAAGGGAAGAAAACCATGGAGGCTATTTTACAAGTACAAACCCCCTCTGTAAGGATGTTTTCTTCCCTTGTGAACTCAATAAGACAATTAGTTGAAGCAGTTTAATTAGGAGGAGGTAAAACAGCCTGGTACAAATAAAGAAAAATATTCTCTTTGATTTCATAGAAGAGTAAGCAACTTCAGAGAGAAGTCCAAGGTTTACCACCACTTCAGGTATCGAGAAACATAGTGAGAGGCCTGGCCCAGGTGGCTGGTGGGTGCAGGTCCAGCAGCCAGTCTGCAGGAGGACCCACCAGTGCATCCAGGACTGGAGAAGCCACCTAGGGAGCACTTTAGATACAGACTTTCATTCTTCAGCTTCTCCATCCTTTGCTGCTGGGCTGCTGCCTAAACCCTAAAATGCTCACACTTGCTTCCACGCACATCCGTTCCCAGTATGGAGGCTGCCCTGAAGCCTCTTGGTCACTCTGAGGCATGGCCCTGGTCTCTGGCTCACCCTGGATGGAGCTGAATGCTCTGATGCTCATTTCTCATCAGGCTGGTCCACCCGGCTGTGGTGTTAAACTCCCCCTGGTGCCATTTCCCAGCTGCCTCCCTGAACGTTGAGGACGTGCCTCAACACCTTGAGCACCTATCAGCCCAGCCTCCTGGCTTTTTTGGCTGTCATTAGAGCAGGTAGGAGACTCAAAAACTTTTTACATGCCCTTACTGCCAAGCAGATACCTCTCCAGCCATCTTCCAGCGTTCATCCTGATCCTCGCTTCTATTTGCCATGAGGCTGAGAGAGGAGATCAGGAACGTCCCAGAAACAAGCCGATGGCAGGTGAGGAGAGGGACAGAGGCTGAAAATGTTTCTCAAGGGATGGGAGAGCTGGAGAGGGTGAAGCTGCTGAGCCTGGTCTCTGGGTGGTTGGACACTCTTATGGCGTGAAGGTCAAGGTTGGGGGGGGGCAGCCAGTCGGCTCCTGTGCCTGGAGGCAGCATTGACTGCACTTAAATCATTTCTGACAGAAGCTCATGCAGCCTGCTCTCAAAAACCTGCAACCCACAGCCTCCCCAGGGCAGTTTATACCAGTGCTTAACCAGCCTTAAAATTAGAAAGTGCTTACTGGTAACCAGGCTGAATCTCCCTTGCTGTAACTTGGACCTGTTACACCCTGCGCTGCCTGCAGTGGCTGTGAAGGAAAGATTGTGTAGCTAAGTTCGTGCAGCTATCTATCAGGTTTCCTCTGCTCTTCACTTCTTTGGACTAGGTCTGTGATCCTCCTTGAAGTCCCCCTGGTTTGTTTACAGAGAAGCCTTACAGCAGCCTTGTTCACCCCCACCATTTCCTTCTGCAGAAGGTGACGTGGTTTGACACTGGAATATATATGTTTTTCAGCTATTTCATTAAATGTCTCACTATGTCACGTAGAGGTGATAACTCATCCATGAACAACAACCCCATCAGCCTTCCAACATCTGAAGGGAGCCTACAGGAGAGCTGGTGAGGGACTCTTTGTCAGGGAGTGAAGTGACAGGACAAGGGGTAATGGTTTTAAATTGGAAGAGGGGAGATTTAGATTAGACACCAGAAAGAAATTCTTTCCTGTGAGGGTGGTG
>BJBW01013898.1:0-22376 GCA_004320125.1 Scolopax mira | reverse complement strand
GGTCAACAGATACACTTCACACAATTGTATGAGAGCGTTTGATCTTAAAGTGTTTTACCATGGTAATATCCACAGGCCTGTTCCAGGGAAGGGAGGGTGACTGTGCACTAAAGTGACCTAACCTGACCTTAAGTGTGGGTGATCCAAGAAGAACTCTTAGAAGAAGAACAAACTTCAAAGGCTTACTTAAGCTAGTAGATAAATTACTGAAGGCATTGAGGTGGAAGTGACATACTGGTGTGTGGACAGTAAGTTCAGTTACATAGGAATCAGTGTTGAAAAGGAAAAGCAAGTTGGGTAAAATGACAAGTGGGTGAAAAATGGTGGGTAGTGAGATGTTGTGGCTTTAGTGATGAGTGGGGTGAGAGAGGGAGAACATTGAATATTTTCTCATCTTAACATTGCTACAATATAGTGCTCTGTTCTGAACTGCTTCCTGTAAGAGAGCTGGAGACCAACTGGTGGGAGAAAAGCAGGAAAAAAATTCAGAGGAACTGCAGGGGTTGTTTTGTCAGATTAGATTAAAGGAGCTATGAATATGTATAGCTTAGCAGGGGACACACAAGATAGAACTACAGGAGTGATCTCTGACAGAAATTAGAAAACAAGTTGTTAGAAGAAGCAACAAAATAGTGACTCTTGTATGACTTTTCCTTCTTACTAACAGATGATGAGAACTGCCCTCCTGACATATTTGCAGTAGGATTTGAAGAGATGGTTGAACTAAATGCAGGGAATATTGTGAATGCCAGGTAGGTAAAAAATGCCCCCAAAATGAGAAAAAAACCCAAACAAACCACAAACCAACACCACACAACTCAAAACAAAGGAACCAGACAAACCAGAGTTGTTCTTTTTTATGGTCAGATGTATAGAATATGGAATACTCCCAAGTCTGTTGCTTGCAATCACAGCTGGAAATATGTTTGCCATTAACAAATGGCCCTGGGATGGTGTTGAAACTACTTTTTCTCTGTGAACTTCTGTACAGTAGAATACACTGTACACTTTTCTAAGTCTCTTAAGTCTATGTGTCAGCAGAGAAGAATTCTGATGATTGACATTGATTTAATGCTTGTCTTTAAATCCCTGTCTGATGTTGGAAAAATAAGTGCAGCAACTACAAACATAATTGGCATTCATGTGGGAAATCTTAAATGAACAGAATGTCTCTGTGGCTAATTGTATTTGTGAAAATCATGGCTAGAGAAGAAGTTAAAGGCAAAGCCTGAGCTTGGCATGCCAGCATCTACAGTAGGCTGTGGTTTTTGAATCTGAGTCAGGGTGGAATCCTGAAGATAATATTTCTAGTGACAATTCATAAGGCTGACCTATTAGTTCTCTGTTTTGGGAATGACAAGTTACAGCAGTGCTTAGCATGGTTGTGGGCTGGCGGTGTATCTGCATGTAGCAGTTGACTTTGGAGGCAAGAAAAAGCTAGGTCTGCAGAAGGGAAGGTATATGCACCCACCCACAAACTTTCAGCAAAGAAGAGGCAACAGCTGTGAGGAGCCAGTCATCTCCCAGCCAGAGAAGATCCAGAGAAGATCTCCGCTGTGAGCACAAGAAATCTTACAAGTCATGAGATTAACATGGATTTTTGGCTTTATGGTTCTGATTACTACCATTAATTTCCATTTATCCCTAGTGAATGGGGATATCAAACATCATGTGAGCATGGATCTTTCTAAGCACAGTAGACAGAATCCCCCTCGTGTCCAGAAGCAGGATAACCATATTTGTGCACTGTGCCTGGGCTTATTGACCCTACTAACTTGAGGCTGGCTTGCAAGGAGATATTATCTGTCTCTGACGTGCATCCTACAGCCTAATGGAATGCCTGTAAACTCAAGGCACAGTTAATACACTCATTTAATTGACTTGATGTGGTTTGGTTTGACTCCATTAAATGATTTTATGTTTGTTCCAGTACAACGAATAGAAAAATGTGGGGAGAGCAGCTTCAAAAAGCTATTTCCAGGACTCATCGCTACATTCAGCTGACATCAGCACAGCTTGTTGGTGTTTGTCTTTTCATCTTTGTACGACCATATCACGTCCCCTTCATCAGGTAAAAAAACCACAAACCAAAAACAAAGGAAAAAAAACCCCAATCTGTGTCTTCAGTAACATCTACTGTTGGAGTGTGGACAGGGATGGTGGGAGTGATTTTTCAGCTTGGTGGGAAATAATGCAAACCTGATTTCTGGTCTCTGCCCAGTGTGGGAGAGAGATATGTTTCCAGGTGGCAGTAGTCTGGTGTCCATCCTCCATCCTGGCAAAGGCCAGGTAGCCCCAGTAATCTAAGAATCATAGAATCATCTGGGCCAGAAGGGACCTTCAAAGGTCATCTAGTCCAACCCCCCTGCAGTCACAGGGACACCTCCAACTAGACTAGGTTGCCCAGGGCCTTGTCGAGCCTCATGTTGAATGTCTCCAGGGAAGGGGCTTCAACCACCTGCCTGGGCAACCTGTTCCAGTGCTCCACCACCCTCATAGTAAAGAACTTGTTCCTAATGTCTAATCTAAATCTGCTCTTCTCCAGTTTAAACCCATTAGCCCTTGTTCTGTCATTGCCGGCCTTTGTGAACAGACTCTCCCCAGCTTTCCTGTAGCCCCCCTCAGGTACTGGAAGGCTGCTATTAGATCTCCCCGGAGCCTCCTCTTCTCCAGGCTGAACAACCCCAGCTCCCTCAGCCTGTCTTCGTAGCAGAGGTGCTCCAACCCCCTAATAATTTTTGTGGCCCTCCTCTGGACCCGTTCCATCTTCTTCCAGTTCAGTTGAGAATCCGGGCATGCTCCAGGTGTGCACCTTGGGTGCTGTCTTTCTGGAAAAGGAATGACCTGGGCAAGTAAGTCCAAGAGCTTTTGGGGCACCAAGTGAAGCCTAGTGTCTGCCTCAGCCTGAAGAGCAGATTTTTACCTTCAAACTCTCTCCTTAGTGTTTCCATATGGAAACAGGGCTGGCTGCAGACCTGAAAAGACTGGTGCATTAAAATGCATTTGCTGTGGGCAGGAACTATGCAGGCTAAGTGTAAATGGGTAGGAAATGAATGATCAGCCAAAACTATCTTTGGGCATCTGTCTGACCTTAAAGTCTGGAGCAACTAAACAGTTTCCTCTACCCCATATTAGGGACACTGGTTAGCCACTGCATTTTGTGATTAAAATATCAAAAGCTGCCTTGTTTTTCCCTCTGATCTCATATCTACTGAGAAGATCAGTGCAAAGCTTGAGCAACATCAAGTGCTGTAGGCTAGGCAGAGTAATGCAATCGAGGTAATCCTGATGGTCTAGCATTGTTGCCTTTCCACTAACCTTTCTTCAACATAATTTTTAAAAATTTTATATTTTTGCTGTTACGAAGCAGTCCAGAAGAGAAGTGTTTCAATCAGTTTTTGACTTTTCACCTGGCTTACAAGAAATTTGAGTAATCCAGCAGGAAGTTCATGGTTTAAATGGAAATCAGAAGCAGAACAGAACAGTGGCTCCATTGCAGCTGTCATCTGCTAGGAACTGGATGTAAACCTTTGAAACCCAAGAGAAAAATGGAAGGGTTTCATTTTAGTGGCTAAGTTTCATCATTTAATGCTAATATGCTGTTATGTGTTATGAGAATGTAATTGAACCTAACCTTGTGTAGTGTGTGCTTGTGTAGTTTCTCCCATGTCTAGAAAAGAAAGACAAAAATTATCAGAAGTGCAAAAAAAAGGCTTCTTGCTTACAGAGATTGGAGACATTAACCCAGAAGTTAGAGAACAGAGAAATAGAATGATGGAATAACTGAAGCTTACACAGCAGTGAAAGGATTGATGAAATCCAAGCAGTTGAGTGTACAGTGGGTTATCTCAACATAACCTTTGCCCGTCAGATCAATGTCAGGCAGCAGAGGGGAAGGCAGGCAGCAGGAAGGGGGAACTCCATAGAGTGAAAAGACTGAACACGTGCTTCTTCCAGAGTGCTTAAAACCCATCTTTTCATAGAGGATCATCAGTGCTTTCTTTTGTCTCCCTGAGGCTGCCTTCTGATGGATTACTGCTGTCAGGAAAAGTAAGGAAAATAAAGAGGGAGAAAAAAGATAGAAAAGATGGGGGGGAGGGCAAGAGAGAAGAAAATGATGGAGTGGGAGCAAAAAGTGAGCCTCTAATGGCTCGTCATTCATCATTCTTGCATCATTCGGATCATGAACGCCTGACAATAACTCAAATCAGACTTGGCGGTTTTCTGCCTGCCCCTTGCTTAAAGCCAGTAATATTCTAGTCCAGATCTGCTTGTCTTCTGTCTGGAAAGCAAAATTTTTCTCGCTGGGAAGGGCATGCATAGTGCTGGGGTAGGTTACAACAGTGATCTCATCATTTGCTTATCTGATCAGACAGGCATGCTTTATTCTCAGAGCAGAGTGGCTATTTGGGAGAAATTATCCTGTGAGCAGGTGGTCAGCTTTGCCAAGTCATCTTTCTGTAGTAAAGTGTATGCTAAGCATGACATTGAAATACTATGTAATTACCAACAGGGAGGCCCTAAGCAGTTTGCCATCAGTACAGAACTCATCTGAGGAGCTAGGTATAAACACTTGTATCCAGTAATCACTGATTTTTGTTGCATCTGATTAAACAAATTATGGGCTATGATCTGCTGCTCTTTAATTGACTGAAAAATCCGGCATCAACTGCAAAGTTTGGTTTCAGCACATAGTAACACTAATTAAGTTGTTAGCTGTCTGAAAACCAGATTCCTATACATTCAAAAGTAAAAGGAAACGTGAAACTAGTCATTGTCAGTATTGTAAAGATCGTAGTAGAGGTAAAAATCAAAAGTATTGTCTGTAGAAATTCCCAGTATTTCAGAAATAATGTCCCTTCCAAAAAATATAGCAAGACAAGAAGAGGAGGAAAAGACTTTAAAATGTTTTTATTTCTGTAGTATTGTATAATACTTTGTATGAAACATAAGTACATGACCGTAGTCACAAAACTTGGCAGCCTTGAAGATGGTATCTTAAACAGCAAGCTTTCTGGATGGGAGAAGACACGGTGTTGTAAACTGGCTTTTCCTTTAGTTTGCAAAGTTAATTGAAAGTTTTCCCCCTGCAGCCCTTCACTCTCTTCTCTTTCTATTTTTGTTGTTCTTTTTTTTAAATACAGGGATGTAGCAATAGACACCGTGAAGACAGGAATGGGAGGAAAAGCTGGCAATAAAGGAGCAGTGAGCATTCGTTTTCAGTTCTATAGTACCAGTTTCTGCTTTATATGCAGTCACTTAACTGCTGGGCAGACTCAGGTGAAAGAGAGGAATGAAGATTATAAAGAAATCACACAGAAACTCAGCTTCCCAATGGTAAGTGTAGGTGTATGTGTGCTAAAAACATCAGAGATAAAGGCTGTATCTTTACATTATGAAAGCTGGTCTCAGGCTGTCTTTGATGACAGGCCATCAAAGAAGTCATCTCAGTGCTATGGAGAATGGACATAAAAGAAAATGGTAAAGAAAATTATAAAATAAAAATATGCATTTTTCATGAGAGGCAAGAATCTTGCTTTACAAAAGTTCTACACCTTTCAAAAAATATAGTTGCTGCAGTGCTTGAAAAGTTCTCGCCTTGGAGCAGTTTTCAAGTTGATCTTTTGGAATGTTTGCAACTTAACTGACAAATCTGTAAGCCCTCATGGATAAGATCCTGGTGACTGGTGTTAGAGCTGGAGAGCCTGATATTGACAGCTCCTGCTGGCACTAGTTAGTAAGGGTTCCTAAAAGACCATGTGCATCAGTGCTTTAGCTGCTCCTGCCTGGGTATGATGTATCAGTTCTTGGTCATTGATACGGTACTTTCTGTTCCCTTCATTTTGTCCTCATGAATGTGTCACTGTCAAGGAACTGCTAGCTTTTCTCAGAGCGTGGCAAGTAGGCACTATTGGTATGTATGAATAACTTTTCCCCTAAATGGTGTCAAATCAATCCCCCTAGTGCTTTATTTCACACTTGTCTCCTCAGGCCAGGTGGTAACCCATGGGATTTTGGTAGCAATTCTTCTTTGCTTCCCTTAATGTTGGTTGCTTTAATTTCCACAATGCCTTCTTTCTCAGATCTCTCTGGAGAGGTCCTAAACCAGGGAGGGAATGGACCAGTTTGTGTATTCTGGTTAGTCAGCAAAAAAAGGCATTTATGTTGCAAAGCATAAAATTTTAACTCCCTGTTGTTTGCAAGGTTTAGAGACTTGGCACGTGTGGCATATCAATCAGTTGTTTTATGTGAGAACTGACAGTTTGGATGTCCTGCATAGAATATCTGTTCCAAATGGCCATAAAGTTGTGTTTGGGGTAGTTTTCCCTTCTAATACCTCATTAACTGTTTTATGTCCTTTACATTTACAATACCTCAATGTACCTTGTGTGTATAGTACAAATAAAGAGTGCCCTCTAGTGCCAAGACAGTCATAGCTCTGGAACATTTCCTTTACAAATCTCTGGGTGTTAGAGGTTTATAGTTTAACTGAAAAAGTAATTAAAAAATGCTTAGAGAATAGGATGTTAAGCTTAGAACTGGAGTGAATTTTCATTGATATTTTATTTCAATACATTTACAAAACTATAACGTGCACATAAAAATCAAATTTGGAGCTTGTTCTTACTCAGGACCTTTATTGCTGAATGTGTCTCTGTAGAAGAAGCATGTTTTGTGTTATATTTGGAGTATATAAATATATGTGTGAAATGTATTAGGGAAACAAACATATATTTTTAATATTCATGATAAGCAAGTTGTGAATATAAAGCTGGGGTCCCAACTTAGACATCCCTTCAGGTAACAGGGGTTGGAGTCTGACACTCTTGCTTAGAAAATTCAGCTCAGTGGAATTCCTCAGTGAACGAATCATTCAGTAATTAGCACAAGATGGATTTTGACAAGTAGAACGTGGCAAGTTTTTAGTAACTCCCACTGAGTTGTACATTTCAGTGTGTTTTCATTGATGTGAGTTAACATTAACAATACTCTGTACCTCTGAACTAGGGGCGGAGCGTGTTCTCACATGACTATGTCTTCTGGTGTGGTGATTTTAACTATCGCATTGATCTAACATATGAGGAAGTCTTTTATTTTCTCAAACGGCAAGACTGGAAGACACTTTTGGAGTTTGATCAACTACAACAGCAAAAATCCAGTGGAAAAGTAAGGCATTGTGTCCCGTTTTCTTGAATACCTGCATGTTGGCTTGGTCTAATTCCTTGAGAGAGTGAAAAAGTTGCATTTTCAGACCTTTGTCTGTAATACGTGAATGTAGTAATGTGTTTAAAAATCAGAATGTTTGTTTGCAAGAATGTTGATACGTCACAATGGCACCTATTTAATCTGTAACTTAATCACAGAGACGGTATTCCTTTTCATAGATTTTTAAAGATTTCCATGAAGGGACTATAAATTTTGGACCAACATACAAATATGACGTTGGCTCAGAGGCTTATGATACAAGTGACAAGTGCAGAACCCCAGCTTGGACTGACAGAGTGCTTTGGTGGAGAAAGAAACTGCCTTTTGAAAAAACAGGTGCGTAGGGTCTTTCCTCCTCCTTTACCTGAAAGTTGTTGTAGGTTTTATCCAGAACCCACATAAGGGAATTTAATCTACTGAATGGTAAGAAAGGGAATTATGAGCTGAGATCTGTCCCATAGGCTTAGTCAAATTGCAGTGGCTTTACTCAAACTGATGTTCTTTTGGCTTCAGTGGAATGATTTGCAGAGAGCGAGCAAATAGAGCTCTCCTTGAGCACGTGAAAAAAAGGCTTCATGCTACAGACTGGAAAGGTGCTGGGAGCTCACTGAGGAACTGAAAACGATCCAGCTGTAGCAATCTAGAAACTGTTCTGTTGCTTTTCAACAGAATCATTAGCCCACATAAAGTTCCCGTGTTATAACTGCTAGATTTTTATAACTGTTGTCCTCAGTAGATGTATAAGCACTTTTGTGTAATTTCTTCTGCCCAGGTAATTCTTAGGAATATTTCTGCTACCATCTCAAAGTGGGGGAGATTTCATTAATTAGTGCTTATAAAGTACTTTGAGATCATGAGTGGCCAGGACAACAGAAGGGCTGTTTTCACTTGTTATTCAAAAGTTACGATAACAAAATAAAAGTTATTTCTTTGTGTATCCAGGCACAGTTTTCATATCCATTCTTGCATTGGCAGGTACATCTGTCTCCCAATATTTATAAAATCCTCTCCTTTACTGCAGTTGTCAAGGCTCTTCTGCCTCTCAGCTCTAATTCTTTTGTCTTGCTTCTTTTTGCTCCTATAGAGGACTGTTTGCCTTCCGAGAAGAAAATGTAGTCCTAGTGTGATTGATTAGGCAGAAATACCATACTCCATATTAACTCATTTTCAACTCCACAGAGAAGAAATAGAGTTACCCATTAGCCCAAACAGCAACCTAAAATCTTTCCTGTTATTGGCAGCAATATAATATTTCACTCTGGCGTAATGTCTGGAGCACTTTCTGTCACCTTAATGCACTGCACAGGAAGTAGTTGAAGGTTGGATTTGCATGGGGTTGCTTTATGCTCTCTCTTGTGTATTATCTCTCCAAACCCTATGTATTATTCAGACTTGTAGTGTATTTTCCAAGTACAATATCTGTCTCTATGTTCAATAATAGACAGGAGGAAAAATACTGATACAACTGTCTGTCAACCCAGATTGTCCAGCTAATTGATTGGGTAACATTTGGGTTAACCCTTTTGCAGGTGTCTTATTCAAGCGATCCTCACTCTGTTGCACTCCCTGTCCTTTCTGTATCTTTTTTTTTCCTAGGTTATAACTTGTAAATCCATTAGGATACAAGGATTTTTTTGAATGAACAAAAAAACCCCCCACCTCCTGCTACTAGGGTCTATGAAGTACATCCTAATAAATATCTTTTAACTGTTAGTAAACCTAGCTTTGAGTGAGTTTTAAATCATGTTTTGTGCTGCATAGCTGGAGAGATCAATCTGCTAGACAGTGATCTGAATGCTGAAACTAAAGTCAGGCACACCTGGACCCCTGGAGCCTTGATGTACTATGGGAGAGCAGAGCTGCAAGCATCTGACCACAGGTAAGGTCCTAAGCAAATAATTACACCTTCAGAGCGAGGGACTGACTCTGACTGTATCAGGAACTACACCCTTATTCTGTGTTCATTGTTAATTTGGTGGTGTGGCGTTTTTTTCCCCCTCATGGTGAGTTTTATATCAGGGGAGGCAGCATCTCTGGTGCTGTATCGATTTCTGCTGCATGTTGATCTCAGAAGGGTTGGGTAATTTGCAGCAACAGGTATAGAAAACTGAAGGCTTTCTGTTGCTTGGTTTTGGAAAGCTCTGATACCAAAACTGGGAATTCCACCCAGCTTGCCATGGGAGAAGAGGAGGATGGGACTGTGTGTTCTGGAGAGTAGTAAGCCACGTACATTGGGCCAGGTGTGACCTCTCCAGAGCAGTGACGTGTTGAGCCTCTGGGCTTCCCTTAGAAATTGGGATGGGAGAAGGGGTTCAAAACCCAAGACCAGTACCTCTGGTTAGCCCCTCTCATTACCTTCTCCTTAGGAATATGAATGACCTTTCTGTATTAAACTTGTCAGTGCTTCACTTCTCTGAAACAAATTTGGTAATAAATACGCCTTGAAATCTCCCTTGCATTCAGAATAATCTTTGTCTCACCCACTGCCCTGTAGCAGCACTTGGAGACCTGCAGAAGATGGCTCTGTGCTTCTCATGGTGCTTGTGCATGCTGGGACTGTTCTGTATTCCTCCAGCAAAGGAAGAACATGCCTCCTGCAATCAATTTCTCTTGTGCCAGGGCTTTGACATTGCTGTGTTCCACAAAGCGCAGTGGAACTGCTGCACTCATTATATAGGACCCTGAGGATGCAATCTGTGAAAGATGGCAGTTGTACGTTGGGTTTTCTACTTCAGCAAACTTGGCTGCAAAAACTGCTTTTTAATTACAGTCAGCAGATTTGCTTTCCCAAGGTTTGTGCTGGAAAAAAGGCTTAGCTGTATCTTTGTGACATATGGAAACGCATTATGATTCACAGTACTTGTAGAAATAGTTATCACTTCCTAGATGTTTTGAGGGTTTTTTTTTCCTCTTTACTATTCCTTTCTAGCTCTGCTGTTGTTGCCTTCATACGTTCTGGTAATGTGTATTCCAGAGCCTGCTGTATTGCAAGTAGGAGGCAGCAATTTTGACATGGTTAGAAGAGCAGCCATCCCAGTTACTGCTCTGTGTGTACCTGCAGGTGAAAATCTGAGCATGTGGATTGCATCCACTGAGATGAGACAAGCTTTTCTCTTTCAGACAGCTTTCTTGATTTCACTGAGATCTAACACACAGAAGAAATGGCTGAAGAAGCAAGTTTACAGTGTTGGCTGCTTATGATGTGATGGATAAACATAGGTTTACTACATAACCACGTTATACACTTAGAGTATCTTGTCCATAGTTTTTGGACAAAGATATCTTTATGTGGCCTTGTCTAACAGAAAATAATATATTGCCTTCCCAATCTATAGATGTTTTGGCAGACAGATGTTTGATAACGAGTGTAGTATCCTGCTTTTTTTAGCCTGCAGGTTTGCCAGAAATGCTGCACAGAATTGTTATTTGTGTCCTCACTGTTACATTGAGTTAATACAGGGCTGGTAAATATAAATAACAGTGCTTAAGGGCATGATTTTCCACTGCAGGAAAAATGAGACAGTCCACCAGACTCTGGACTTCTGGGTTCTATTGCCAGCCATAGGCCTTTTTTGCACGGAGACCTTAAGGAATTTGTTCCACTTCTCTTTCTGTGTAGAATATACATCATAATCACTTTCTTCTAAGGTGGAGCAGGCTTAATTAAATATTTGCAATCAGATTTGACATCGTGGAGTTAAACGTGATCATAGAGTGTAGAGTTTAAACAATGCACTGTTGACATGGTTTAATCCCAGACAGCAACTAGGACTGTGCAGCTGCTTGCTCACTCCTCTCCCATACCCACCCCCCAAGTAGGGTGGGAAGAAGAGGGAGAAAAAGAGAGGAAAAGAGAAAAAGCTCATGGGTTGAGATAAAGACAGTTTAATATAAGACTTATGGAACAGGAAATAATGGTAAAAGAATATACACAATAAAGTGATATGACGCAAGTCACTGTCACCACTGGATGATGGTTGCCCAGCCTGTCCTGAGCAGTGATTGTGCATTCCCACCCCCCCAGCCAACCCCTATTTCTATACTGAGCGTGATGTCTATGGTATGGAATATTTCTTTGGCCAGCTTGTCCCATCTGTGCTCCTTCTCAGCTACTACGGGGAGCTGGAGAAGTCCTTGACTATCACAAACATCACAACAACTAAACCAGTATGTGATCAACTTCATTCTTATACTAAATTCAAAACACAGCAGCTACTAGAACGAAAATTAACTCTGTTCCAGGTGAAACCAGGACAACTGTCCTTTGCACTACCGAGTGCTTACCTTTCCTACTGGTTGACATTGATTTTAATTTTATATAAGCACTTCCTCTCGGGTGGTGTCGATGTTAATATTAAATAAGCATTTCTCTTTCGTTTCACATAGGCCAGTGTTGGCTATTGTAGAAGTGGAAGTTCAGGAAGTTAATGAAGCTGCCCGTGAGACTGTTTTCCAGGAAGTGTCATCTTTCCAGGGACCGCTGGATGCCACAGTAGTGGTAAATCTGCTTTCACCAACGCCTGAGGAGAAAAATGAATTTCCTGAGGACTTGCGTACAGAGCTTATGCAAATGTTTGAGGATTATGGCACTATTGTTCTGGTCAGGTAAGTTTGGGATCTAAAATGGCATGTCATCCATTCAAAAACACAGACTAGAAAATCCCTTTTTATGCTGACAAAAATAGTTTTGTATTAGAAAGTAGTATGCTGAATTCCTTTACTGCATCTTGAATTCACCTTTAGCTTCAGGCCTCATTTCCATGCGCTGCTTCTGCTGGTGGGTCCTCAGGCCCTGCTCCACTTCCAGCGAGGAGGGCTGCTCCCTTCCAGGAGTCCTTCACGTTCACCAGCATTTCCTGGCTGGTTCTCTTTTTCTCTTGGGGGTCGTTTTGCTTATTTTTTAATAGTACAGCTTCTCACAGTTTTATCACCTGCTGAGTTTGAGAGGGAGAGTGTGATACCTCCTGGCAGAGCGGTTTAATTTAATTCTAGTTGATTCTGTACATGGCTCCAGCATGGGTATGAGACTTCTCTTTTGAGAAATACAGGCAAAAGACCTGACAGTAGACCTGGGAAATAAGACCAGAAACTTGTTTATGTTATATTTGAGCCATTTATTAATGGAAGAAATTAGTGACCTGTTGTTGTATGGTTTTATGAAGTACCAAATATAAGTTGAGGGTTCAAAATCAGCCCTGCGGGAACAGCAGCAACACCTTGCTTGTGAAGAAAAGGAGCAAGAAAAGAACATGATTGGTTGGTTTGGTTTTGTGTTGTTTTGAATTGCTGTAGAGCTTGATGGTTTACTAGTCTTTAGGAACATCACATGTTCTCTGAGGTGAGGGATATGTGGAGAAATAGAACACAGGGAGCGTGGATATCGGACTCGGAATCCTGTCAAGGGCTGCTGAGATGTTTGTGCTGTTCCCTCAGGGTCATACAGTAAAGAGCAGGGTGCTGAGGTCACACAAGGGAGGATGAAGGAGCAGAAGAGCTCAACTGGGATTCATATATCACCCCCAAAAAATAGTTGTGAGGAAAATACAACTAAACCAAAACAAACAGCTATACAAATCTATCATGCTTGCCTTTAAGGCTTTTTCTTTAATGGTGAAGTAAAATGTACTGTTTCCTCTACCTTTTTTTGCTAGGATCAGTGGAGGTCAAATGCTGGTGACATTTGCAGACAGCAAGTCAGCTCTTCGTGTCATGGATATAGATGGTGTCAAAGTAAGCCTTTCTCAGACCTATAATAATAATAATTTCATAACAAATTTCTCAAAAAGTGGTTGCTTAGAATGAGAGTTAAGTTTCTAGCTAAAGCAAGTAGCACTATTTCAAAGAAATCCAGTGCTGACAAAGTCCTTAGCTTTCACAGCTGCTGAGGCTTTTAATGCAGTATTTCAGCTCTAGGAGGTCAGGAGATGACTTCTCTTTGAGCTCCTAAGCAGTGCTTAGGATCTGGCCTCTGATACCACTCCAGAACACATGGCCTTGGTCATTATTCTGGCACTTGAAGCAGTTCTCTTGAGAGGATATGTGACATTATACTGTTGCCACAGCATCTTCACAATCGTGGTTTGGAGATTTATTTTTTGTTTCTTTCTTTCAAGTGTATCAAATAAACTCCTTCTACCAAGCTGGAACAACATGATTCATTGGCCTCCATGGCAAACACAGCATTAGCAGGAGGAGTTTACCCTTCCATCCCACACACATACTCTACAATTCATCAGCCCCCTTGTTTATGGTGACAAAACCATTCGTTGGGCTGTACTGTATGTAAATTTAACACTGAAGTAACGGATTTAACTCTTAGTATTTCATATTCAGAGTTTTTATCTTTTAATTTCACCCATTTGTAATTTATAGCAGCGCTGACCAAAACACAATTGTGTATGTAGAGCATGTGAAGGTGTGAGGAACCTGGGTCAGGAACTTTCCAAATTACTTTTGCTGCCAAAGCTGCAGCTGGATACATCCCACCCCACACAGCATGGAGCAACACATATAAGCAGCTGTGGTCTTAATCCGATTCAAAATATACTTTCCATGTACATCAACCATCATTTTTTGGATTTTCTGAGCAGAGAAAATCCTTACATCCTTACAGATGGCAACAGGTCACAGCTTTGTGTGTTTTAAAGCTACTGTCTCAAAAATGGAACCATCCCACACCATTATTACTATCACAGTATCGCTTTGATGATTTTTTGATGTTTCACCTATTTCTGAAGTATTTCCCAAAAGCAGCAGCAGTGCTTTTGAGCTGTGAACCTAATTTTCTTTCAAGAATATTGTTACAGTCTGAAAACTTGCTTATGGGGGTCGGAAGAGTGCTTCCTTCTCATTTGGCTTCTCAAATGAAGCTTTAGTTGCATCGGTTTCTGAAGCAGTTGTACAATAGACTTGTGTATTCTGTTCAGGTGTTCTTATTTTGGGAAGTCACTTGGCAAAAGTGAAACAATTCTTTCTTTGCATTAGGTTAGAGGCAGAACAGTGAAGATCCGGCCAAAGACTAAGGACTGGCTAAAGGGCCTTCAGGAGGAAATTGCTCGAAAACGAGACAGCGTTGTCCCCATGTCCCCCACGGCAAACTCCTGTCTTCTGGAAGAAAATTTTGACTTCTCAAGTTTGGACTACGACTCAGAAGGTGAGCAGCAGGTTTTTAAGCTAAGTTGTGAGAAACTGCTTCGCTGACTTTGGTTGCACAGGGAAGGTACAGTCTGAGTGTCAGGGGTATCTTCATTTGTAATGAAGTCACACCCCTTAAAAACAGGATCGTAATTAAAGCCATGACCTGGCACTGTGCCTGGGCAGAGAACTGTTGCTTAGATCATCTTATCAATTTAATATTATAATATATGTTAGCAAACCCAATGTATGGTACAGTTGTCTGTAGAGAAATGAACTACAGAAACAGATGGCTTACAGACAAAGCTTGCCCAGCCTGTGGATGAAATTCATTGATTGATAGCAGGGAGAGACAGAGAATGCATTTGCTTGCTAATTTTTTGTTATCTAATATCTTTAATTCAGGTGATATAGTGGAAGATGAAGATGATTATTTAGATGACACTTTGTGTCCACACCTAGTAGGAAACATAGCAGAAGACGTACCTGAGGACTCTGGACATTTGGCATCCATACCTCTTTCAAACAAATCTGGACAAAATCCACGGCTGTATAAAGGTAAAGTATCTACCCTCCTTAAAATAAGACCTGAAAGTTTGTTTGTTCTCCTTTTCTCTGTGTTTCCCTGTTCATTGTAAGTTCTCCAAAGATAAGGATCATCCTTTTGGTACATGTTCATGCTCAACCCCCTGAGTTAGTGACTGTAATTGAGCCCTCAGGCGTAACAGCAATACAAATAATAAAGCTTAGATCCTCCTTCTGTCTAGCCCAGGGCAAGGCAAGAATGCTGATAAATGCTGGTTTCCTTTCATAGTCAGGAGAAATTAAGTCTTTTTATCCCGTTTGATGATGTTTGGCACTAGACCATAAAACAAAAAACTGTCCATTATTTTTTATTTGGTGAGAGCCAAAGTTAAACCAAAGGAATTCTGTTGATCCAGTGATGGGCCTGGCTCTGTCCTATGAGCAAGAGCTGTGGTGGTGCAGTCAGGTGTGAGCTGGGCACTACGGGAGGTGGTTGTGTTCAAATTATTTACTTCAAAGAAGCCTAAACTTTCTCCTTTGCTACGATTTTATTTCTGAAGAAGTCGAGGTTTACACACCAGGTATATATATTCATTCTTATAGTGCTTCGTAGGTGTGTCACCTTTTGTCCTGGTCACCTGGCTTGTTTGCACATAATCATGAAGTGTCTCAGTAAAGAGAAGATAAAGCTGTGAATACTGATAAAAGCTGCAGCAAGAACTAGCCCAGCAAGTGGTGGTCCTACACTGGGAGATGAGCAGGATATGCTTTGGTGACAGAGCATTGACGGGCTCTCTGTCATATTAAACCCTTCCTTGTGACAGCAAGTGATTCAGTAGCTGCCTTTTTGTACTCTCTCAGAAGTGTTTTATGTCTTCTGACATAAAAGTGAAAACTTTAATATCTTCAGAGGTTGAGTCAGAAGTAGAGTTCAAAAAAGATTAAACGCAATTCCTAAGTTTACACAGACAGATTGTCCAAACAATCGGAGTGTATACGCAGCTTTCCTGCCCACCTTGAGTCGTAGGCTGGGTGCAGTGGGGCCAGACCCAGAGACTTCACCCCCAGTCAAGGAGTAACATGTCATTATTAAATACTCTGAAGCCAATCACTTTGTATTATAGGATGCCTTGCCCTCCGAACACCTCTGGCCTACTGTGTGAAGATTCATTAAGCTACAGAGAATTGCAGTGATTCCTTTCACCCACACTAACTCTTCTCCACAAAAAATATCACAAAGTGGAGGTTATAAAATGTAGTTTGGAGGAGGTCAAGGTGGGTTCATGATCTCACACAACTCAAAATACGATATATTCATCTTGAAAGTCTCTGCAATTTCAGATGCCTCCATAAGCTTCCAATTCTGTCTGAGTAACTCCTGATTGAAGATATGATTGTACAGCTTGTGTTAGACACAGATGGAAACCAATCATGGGCAGAACAGTGTATATGTGTGTCTCCGAGGTCAGAGAAGGGCACAGTCTCACAAAATTGATGTCCCTGAAAGGTGTTGCCTAAAACCAGCAGCCTTTTAGGGGAAGGGACAGTGTTGGTGGATGGTTTTGGTCTTGTATTAGGTGTTACTGCCAGAATTTCAAGCCGTGCTTTTAGGTGCCTGTGTGACTCCTTGGGTCCTTCTGAGGAACCCGTATCTGCAGCTTGGAAGTATTGAAAATGTAGAGAGAAGGGGGAGGGCAGGTTGGGCAGGTCTCTGGCTGCTGAGCGGGAGTAGGAAGCTGTGAGGCAGCTCGGTATTCCCTGCAGAGCTCAGCTTTCTGAAAAACAAGGACTTGTGTAAAAATGCCTGAAGTACGAGAGAGAGAGAGCGAGCTGCTGCACAATTCCTTCTCCATCCTCGCCAAACCACAGGGGCAAAACTAAACCCAATGAATTTTGGAGTCCTAAAGAGCAGACGTGCGTGGCTGGGCAGCTGCAGCGGGGTGAGAGGACTGAAGGGGAAGCCCTCACTGCAGCAAACTGGGAGAGTAAAGCAATCCCTGCTTCTCGCCTCTCCAGCTCTCAGAGAGGCTGAGACGGGACGAAAGGCTGTGTAACAATTACCCAGTCATGAAAGGTGCAGCCAAGGGCTAGCAGATTGGGGCAGGTGTACCTGTTAGGAGACAATGCTGAGAGCAGAGATGTGATGAGTGAGCTGTACGGACAGATTTTTTCTTTCTCTGGCATAAAACCAATTCTCCTGAGCAAAGAACGTTGTCTAATACTCAGAGGAAAGTCCTGTCTTCAGGAAGGAAGAACAAGGGACTGACCATGACAAGCCTTCTCGTGGCTTCCATGACACAGTTTGCATGAGAGCAGGTGGCCACTAAGTCTGGCCGTGAAAAGCTCAGAATCTAATAAGGTGATTAGTAACCCTGAAATCAGGTGCAGGGAGTCTTTGTGTTGGCACAAACAGTTAATAAGTGCTGGAGAAGGAGAGAGAGAAGCATTCGATGAAAGGGTAGATGTTTCCTGGAGCGGGATCAGGGAGACATTCGGGGCGAGCAGAAGGATACGAAAGGAGCCGTGTGGTGTTGCTGAGGTACCTGTTTGAAGTTTGCCCTTTGTAATCGCCTCTCTCCTGACCACTCAGATTCAGAGCATCTCACCCCCTGGGTATCTAATGCAGACCCTTTCTAAAACTCTTCCCCTAGATGATACAGACCTGGCCGATTTGAAGCGGGAGCTGGAGGCAACTGGGGAACAACACCGCCGGCGGGCCCCAAGCAGGTCTCTCTCCATTCCCACCAGGCCTCGGCCACTCCAGCCGCCACAGAGACCTCCCCCTCCTGGTGAGTTTAACTTCAACCTTGTGTTGGCCCCAGCTGAAAAGCTTTGCCTGCCCTTTCTGGGTGACAAAGAAAGTAATACCTTGTTCTGAGATGTCGTGGCGGTTGAAGTACTTGTATTTACTTCCCAGTCTTTTTCAGCCTGACTCTGGATGAGGTTAGCAACGGGAGAAGTTTGTCTTTAGGATGACAGATACTCCACACACACACAAAAAAAAAGCCTTTAGTGAGGATGAAATGGCTTGTGTGGTTCATACTAACTCATCACTCAGGTTAGCCACTTTGTGGCAAAAAGACCAGAACATCTGTATTTATGCCTGCTGATTTCCAAAGTCACTGAGTGTTTGATTTCAGTATAATCTTCTTTTTAAAAAGCTTTGACAAAATACTTGTTCCGGGCAGTTTTTGTCCTTTCCTCCTTGCTTTTGTGTTTGTGAAAGAAATGTAAAGCAGCTTATGCTTTTCAGCGAGGCACAAAGGGAGGGTGATGCTCTTTACTGAAGCTCTACCCACCTGAGACACCATCAATGCCCTGCTGCTCCTGGTTTTATGGTCAATTCTGGCTGAATGCTGATTGCTGGATCAGCATCTTCATCTTTGACACAAACTATACATCACATCTTTCTTGCAGCCCCAAAGTCTCTCTTCTGTGTGTATTTTCCAGCCTTAAATTAAAGGTTCTGTCGGTCTCACTGCTGGAAGATGAGTTCTTTGGGATTGTTGCCATTCATTTCTGAGTCTGTTGCATAGAAGCAACAATGCAGGTATCTGTATCTCTGTGTCTGGAATGCAATATTAATATTCAATTGAATTAAATGAAAGCAAGACTAACTAGGAAACTGCTTCCTGAAGCAGCTCGAGATTGCAGTATTTTATTCTGTGATGTGATTTATTTCTTTTTTCACCTTTGATTAGACCAGTAACAGTTCAGCCCATCACTCCTCCTAGATTAAAGTGTCTGGGTCTTGGCACTCAGGCAGGGCACTTCAAGGTCCTTGGTGTTCTACAGGAAGGTCTTGCCTAATACATCTGTCCCTGGAGGAGCAGGGAAGTTGACAGACAAACATTTTCAAAGCATGTTGGGTTTTGCTCCATTGCAGATAGAATGTTGTACCAGCTCTTGAATGTAAAAAGCCATTTTTATTCTTCTTTCAGCTGGAACATCAGGCAAAAAGTCCCCCTCAGATGGTTCCCCCTCTCCAGGAAGCCAGTTCCCCTGCTCCATCCTGGCAATGGCAAAGCTGCTCCCTGGAGCCCCTCAGCAGCCCGTGAGTCCTGCTGCTCAGTGTGGTTACTTAGCGTCGTACTCATCTCCCCCATCTACGTAGGCACTGAGCATCGTGTACAAGGAAGGAAGTCCATCATATGCCTGATCTGGAAATGCTAAGATGAACTTCTTTTACTGTAATATTAGACTGTAGAACCTGGTAGACACCAGAAAAATGTGATTAAATTGCCAGGAATTAGAAAGGCCGAAGAGGGGGAGAGAGAGTGGTGCAAGACCAGGGCACTGTTGGTTTATTCCTCATGCTGCTTTCTGACAGATTCCAATTTGAATTCCCAGCTCTATGATAACATGCTTTCATTCTTTTCTTACCTCCTTTTTTTTCTAGTCCCCAGAAATCAGGGAAAGCCTTGGAACATGTTGCCCAGAGAAGTTGTGGCTAGCCTATCCCTGCAGGCATTGGATGGGGCTTTGAGTGACTTGCTCTAGTGGGAGGTGTCCCTGACCATGGCAGGGGGGTTGGAACTGAATGATCTTTAAGGTCCCTTCCAACTGTAACTGTTCTATGATTCTGTGACTGTTGCCAGCGTAGCCCTCTGAGTATGTGGAAACACCTCCCCACTGCTTGTTGGATAACAATCCTAATGTATGGCACAAGGGATGGCTAAGGGAGCAGCTGGGACAGAAAGCCTCTCTCAGCTGCTAACAAACACGTAGTATCTGTCAAAAGATTCCCTACCATTTCTGCAGTATTTAAAGATTGCTGAATAGCTACTGGCAAAAGCAGAATTTTACAGGCGTGTGAGTTTAGCTCTAAGATTACAGGTGTACAGGGAAAATCAGTTCTTTTGAGATTACTTACTCTCTTTTTTTATTTTTTTTTTTAAAGCCTAAAGTCCGGACTGGAATAAGTAAACCTTACAATGTCAAGCAGATCAAAACCACCACAGCTGAGGAAGCAGAAGAAGCTATTAGATGTCTTATGGAAGCTAAAGGAGGTGAGTGCAGCTCTCTAACTGGTTACTAAAAATCTTTATTTAAAGAAAACCATAGGTGTATTCATCTATCCATCCCATCATAGCCCAGATGCACATATTTCTATTCAGAAGCTGACCTGAACACCAACATACACATTCTTGCAAGAATGTACTTGGTGTTCTCTGTCAGTTCTGATAATATTAGCCTTTTTTTTTTTTCCAAGATGACTGAAGTTGTATATTTTGTTGTAAAACCTGTAACTAGGAGCAACTTGGGTTATTTATGTCCAGATTTAGTCTGAACAATGTAAAGATGGGACCTTTCTAAACTGATGGTGCCTGTGTTAGCTCAGAACTGCATAAAGAATATTTGCTGCTTTATTTAGTGAATGCTCACTATTCCAAGCAGAAATAGAGAGCAAATACAGCTGAGGGAGGAATAACCTGGTTTCTTTTGGAGAGCAAGTAATAGTTGTAAACTAGTGAGAAGCTTGCACCACTTCAGCTTGAATAGCTAAGCTAAAAGGTTACTCTGTGTTTAGGCTCTCTGTCTAATCCTTGGAGGAGGCAGCTTCTTGCAGGGGTAAGTTAGAGCAGGAAACTAGCTCAGGTATTGAAACTCAGGCAGTGGGAACGTACCCTCCAGGGCTGCAAGTAGTCTGAGAAAGGGCTGCAAGAATGAGAAAGTCTGCAGCATGGCTCTGAGATTGCTACCAGAATTTGCAAGCTGTTTAGGAGAAAACCATCCCTTCTTATTTGTAAACAGAGGAAACACAGTCTGGAATAATCCAATTTAATTAGAAATATCATAAGGCATCTTGTTTTTTGTTCCTCAGAGAGTGCTGTTTGTTTGGTTTTGAAATCAGATTTACTCTCCATTAATTTTGAAATGGAGATAAAGCATTTTACTCAGTATGGGTAAGGAAACTAGCCTGGTCACTGTTGCTTTTGGTGCCTTCTGCTGTACCACCAGCTGGCATTTACAGTTCTTCCCAAAATACTCTACAAGACGTGCTTGGTATCATTATTTTTGATTTTTCCAGATAAGAAAACCAGGGCAAAAGGAGACTCAGGACTTGAGTTCAGTACTCCAGAACTCCTGGCCAGTGTTTTTTCCAAATGGTGGTGCAGCACTACTGGTTTGGATGAAATTATTTCAGAGGGGGAAGTTTTTTCCTAACTGTCTGTCTCTTAAAAATGTGACAGGATTGCAAGGGTCTGTCTTTGTTTCTAAAACCTACCCTCCTGGCCTGAGCCAGCCCTGTAGGCGTGCTTGGGGAAACACGATTGTGAAAGAAATTATCTTGAAGCTATATTCTGATCAGATCAGAAGAGAGCAGGGCCCAGAGGAGGGCCATGAAGATGATCAGAGGGCTGGAGCACCTCTCCTGTGAGGGCAGGCTGAGGCAGTTGGGGTTGTTCAGCCTGGAGAAGAGAAGGCTCTGGGGCCTGATTGTGGCCTTTCAATATTTAAAGAGGGCTTATAAGAAAGATGGGGACAGACATAATTATTGCAATAGGACAAGGAGTAACAGTTTTCAACTAAAAGAGGGAAGAGTTAGACTAGACACAGGGAAGAAGTCTTTTACAATGAGGATGGTGAAACACAGGTTGCCCAGAGAGGTGGTAGATGCCCCATCCCTGGAAACAGGTTGGATGGGGCTCTGAGCAACTGATCTAGTTGAAAATGTTCCTGCTTATGGCAGGGGGGTTGGATTAGATGACCTTTGAAAGTCCCCTCCAGCCCAAACTGTTCTATGATCTATGAATAGGCTAAGACGCTGTTTGTTTTTGCTTTTCAGGACTACAGGAAGATGCAGTGAAGCCTGCTCCAACTAAAAACCAAACATTCACCAAACCTGAGCCTCTTCCCAGCATCACAAAATCAGCATCATTTCAAGGGTCGCAGGCAGGACCAGTGCTTGTGCCCCATCGCCCACCACCCAAAGTTCCAGCTACAAAGAAGCCAGTACCTCTGCAAAGGACCATAGTCAAGGTGGATAATGTAAGATGTGCAGAATGCATCCACCTCTTTACTTTACTTTTTTGTCTAACCTTGTCAGGATTTAAGACTCATCCTTTCTTTATCACAGTGTTTTACTTTTGACCATGTCATGAGTGTTCTGCTCTGGAATGATCTAAGGCAGCTTCTCCTCAGTAGGCTGGTCTGTGTCCTGCTCAGAGACATCGAGCTTTTCTCACATACCTTGTTATGGGATTTAGCCTTTCGCTTTGAATTCTGGATTCTACTCAAGAGTTCAGCTTCTTAAAAATACAAACCTGTAGGTGTTGAGGTGTTTTAACCCCTGTCAGGTCTCCACAGTGGAGATAATAGTTCTCCATCTCTAGAGCTGCTAAAATGAGTATTTAATAGTGAAAGCAATTTAAGGGCAACAGAGACAAATATAACCTTTTATAGTCTTCCTTTGACAGAACTTCTGCTAGGAAGCTCTGTTCTAAGTTAGGACTCCTGCCTTACCTTGCTTTGTAAAGGCCTTCACCCCTGCTCTGTAATGAACTTTG
>BJBW01013897.1:18160-30626 GCA_004320125.1 Scolopax mira | reverse complement strand
TCCTATGGTGTCCCTCCCCAGCTTTCCTGGAGCCCCTTGAGGGACTGGAAGGGACTCTAGGTCTCCCTGGAGCCTTCTCTTCTCCAGGCTGAACAACCCCAACTCTCTCAGCCTGTCCTCAGAGAGGTGCTGTAGCCCTCAGATCATTTTTGTGGCCCTTGATAATTTTTGTGGCCCTATGCAAATTCTTGCATTTGAAGATACCGAACAAAGAGCATGAAGAGTTGTCCTTTCTAAGAGTAGAAGAAAATCTATATGGGCAGTGTGGATTAATCATTCCCCATTATCTTTTGAAATCCTTGCATTTAAATCGGATTCCCAAGTGAAAATAAACCTGTTGTTTTGCACGAGGGTTGTGAACAGCACTGTGGCACCTGGAGCATGACTTTCCTCTGGCTGTGTACGAAGAGGTTTTATGGAAAGAGTAAGAAATGAGTTCTAATCAATAGGAATGTTTAAACAGGATGACACTGATATTTTTTTCCTTTTATATTTGCAGGAAGGAAAAGGGAATGGTTTAAGATAGAAGATGCCATAAAAGTTCTGCAGTATCATAAACCGGTGCAGGCCTCATATTTTGAAACCTTGAGGCAAGGTTGTTTGGCAAACAACGGCACTCCTGTCATGACCACGACGTACTCTGAGAGCTCCGTGTCTGACATCAGATGACTGAAGACGTCCCCATGAGAAAAATTTTGAAAAATAGACTGAAACACGGATTTCCCTCCCCTCCCCTTTTTTCACATGCCTCCTCTATCAAACAAGGCATGGGCAGCAGCCTGTGGCAGAGCAAGTGTTGAGAGTGCTGCAATTTAGTGCAAGGTGGGATTATTATTATTTTTTTTTGTTGTTGTTGGCTTTTTTTTTTTTTTGGATATGTATTTTGTAAAATACATTTTGTGCATGAAGTGCCCCTTTCCTGTGACACTGCTTCCATGGCCTGGCGAGCGAGGCTGCCAGTTTCGCCTCTGCCTTGTGTTCTGAAGTGTCCCGTTCGTGTCATCCCAGCCATAGCCACTTTTTTTGTTTTGTTTTGTTTTTAATTAAAAGACTTCAAATAGGAGATCAGCTCTTTTTAAGTCTTAGTCTGTACTGTAAGGTGCTGTTCAGACCTGTGTGGTGGTCACTTTCAGTGCATATGTATAAACTTTTTTTAGATGGAGAATCTAACATTTTAATTTTGCGGGATTTTTTTTTTTTTTTTTTTTAAATCCTGGTCTGCTTCTGAAAAGAAAGGTTCATAATTCATCTGTTTGCCTTTTGTTCTGTTTCTTTTTTTTTTTTTTTTTTTAAAAAAATACACATTCTGTGACAGTGCTAGTGGCTGGGCCAGTTTATTCCCCGTTCAGTATCTCCCGATTTAGTGCAGTGACACTTGAAGTTGAGGGCAGAGTTTTGATCCCCTGCAGATGTCCCTGCTGCTCCGTTGCTTCTCCTCCAGCTTCCGCCAAGGTTTCCTGCATTGACATGAAACCGAAATGAAAAAAAAAAAAAGGAGTTGGTCTTTTAACACTTGGCCAAAAATAAATAGCCTCAGAAACGCTACGAAGATAGAAACTGCATTTCCTTGTCTGTGGTAGGAATCGGGGATTCGAAGTGGGGTCAAAGTCTGACAAACTGGAGCGTCGATCACCAATGCTGTTCTGCTGATCCTGCTGGTGTCTCCTCTCGTCCACATGCCTTACACCCTGCTGAACTGGATACTTGTAATTTGTGCTAAAGCATCGGATTGTACTCGCTGAGTGTTACTGCACGAACCCTGGGCTGGATAACTCTGTGTGTCCCTGAAAGGAAATCCTGGGGGAGAAATTCAGGTGTTGGATCTCTTGTCCTGTGGTTCTGCAGCACTTACAATTGCACCATGGAGCATGCTCAAAACGTTTAAACTCTCCCTCCGTGAAAGGTACAGCTGACTCCGAGCAGAATTGCTGGCTGGAGAAATACACTGTTTAATAGGATAGTTCCCCTGATGCATTGGCATATTTCCCTTTTTTTTTTTTTTTTTCCTGTTTTTGTTGTTTTTATTGATGTAAGTTTCATGCTGTCTTGATTTGCCAACAGTGTTGTCTAGTTGGGAAATAAAATGGGAAGGGGTTGGGGCTGGGGAGTGGGTTGGGACAGGTACAAGTTTTGGGAGGGGCATTAATTAATCCCTGGCTTGGGACAAGAAGTAGTTGCTGAATTCAGTAACTTCTCCTTTGTCAGAGCATAGCCAAGATGTGAAATTAAATCTGCAGTACTCTCTTTTTTTTTTTTTTTTTTCCCCCTCCTCTTTATTTAACAAAAAAATATTCTAATAAATCCTCACTGTTCTGGAGTTTTCTCTCTTCCCGAGAAGCGCTTACAATATAAAAATCTGCTGGGAATATCCATGGAGCCTGGGACGAGGGGGAATGGTATCCTTGCTGCTTTGGCAAGAAGCTGTTTGTTTTAAGATCCTATTCTGTTCCTTTACTCGTTCTCTCTCATCAGCGCGGAGTAGCAAGGCCAAAAGCAGTGCCAGTGATGGCTCCCAACGAAAAACCACGCGTGAGGAAAAGCTGAGGGGCATTAGTCAAGAAGTAGCTCGAAACCGAGCGGCTGGGAATTGAGCCTAAATCACACCAGTTCAGTTCACTTCAACTGAGAGACCGAATGTACGATATTTTCTTACTCTGTGCTGATCGGCCTGAACCAAACTCTCCAAAAAAAAACACAAACCCACACACAAAGGGCTTTGAATATTGTTATCTGGAAGCCTACAAGAAATTGTGCTGTCACCGGGCCGTGAGTGGCACTAACACAGCCATCTACTGCCTTCAATTGAGGTTTTTTTTTTGTCTTTTCTGTACAGATTAGTATGTTGGAAATGCTTTGCAACGAAACAGCCGGTACTCCTCAGAGAGTAACTGCAGTTTTAATATCGACAGCATGCACACTTTTGTTTTTAAACTAAAAAAAAAAAAATTGTTTTTACAGGGCTGTTAAACTGACGATTTAGGGTAGACTATTGTTAATGACTTGCTAATGGCTTATTTGTTTGGGTCAGAAAAAAATAAATTGTGCCAAGAAAGTGTTTTAATGTGGCATGAATTGATGCTGTTAACACAGTAACATCCAGTGGCCGATATTATACCTTCTTAACTGGAACTAGCTCCTGGGGTAGAAACAGCCTCTATTTAACAGAGATTTCAGAATGGGCCTTAGTCCTGTGCTGCCCCAGTCTCTCCCTGCCCCACACCAGTTCCCATCCTCCTCAGCATCTGGGGCTCTTCTCCGGTAACGATACAGCTGTGTGCCCTGGCAGTTTAGGTAATTTTTCTCCAAAAAATGATGTTAAATTGGTTTGGGACCGACAATCAAACTACCTTTATTAGTGTTTAAGGCCAGTGTGTGCTCTGGGGGCCGGACTGGAGCCTGCGTGTTGGCGCTGTGAGGGGCTGCTCTCCTGACCCACTGCTAACCCCCCCCTCCCCAGGAATAGCCTCAGACTCCTTGCTAAAACTGGTGCTATATCGAGGTAGCCTTGGAGATAGTGGGACTCTTACCTCAAATGATGTGGTGTCTCGCCTGACCCTTTAAACTGAACATGACAATGTGTGTCTCAGCTTCCCCTTGAAGAATGACCTCCTTAGGTTGGCTTCCAACACGTGCTTCCATCTTGGCACTGGCCTCTCTGTCAATAAACCAGGAATAACGATGCTTCCTTCAGACATCCTGCGAGTCTGCGGCAAATTCATCGAGGGACCCTCAACTTGTGGGTTTCAGATGCTTCTCTTCATCCTCTGAAACCCAACTAGGGATAAATGCCAGGCATGTTGATGATGCTCAGCTTCCTATTAATTACTTCTTGGCAAATCTCTGAGCCCAGGGGTCTCGGGACAAACTTCCAGTGTCTGCTCTGACTTCTTAGGGGTAGAGTCGTTTCACTAATAAGATTGCTTTTTCCCTTCCTGCTTTTCATACACGAATTCATGGTGTGTACAAGAACATCTCACTCTTGATACATGGAGAAGCGAGTCTGCCTGCAGCGAGGAAGAGGAGGAGAGTTATTACACTCGAGCCCTGGATTTCTCTACGCACCTCAGGGTCCCAAACTGAGCGATGGAGGAAGAGGGAGACCCAATGCTCTGTGCAGGGAGGGTCTCAGAGCAGTTCCCACCCTTCAACATTCATTCATTTCCTCTGGTATTGTCAAAATTAGAAAAAAATAAATCCTCGTATAGCGGGGTTGCGTCCTGCCATCTGGATTTTTAAATGTATTTGGGAGCTTAATGGGAGAAGTGCATTCAGCACTCGGACATGCTTAGTTTCCTGATCTTTTAAACCTCAAAATACTTACAGAAATCCGGGTTTCTGTCACTGGAAGTGTTTGACAGACCAGTTTGGGTTACTGCTGTGTTAGCTGGTGGTTTGAGCCGAGGACGGGTAGTGGGTAAACTGGGATTTGTTGGCCCTGGCAGGGGAGCAGGAGGAAAGGGAAGACACCCCTAGGCTACCAGTGTCTCCAGCCACTGGTTTGTCAGATCCTGAACCTTTCTGAGGATCTTAACTGGTGTGTGAAATTCACAGAGGTCCGAAAGAGGCAGAAGAGTTCCAAGTGTAATTAAACTTAGTGGAGCTGAAATGGAACAGACGGAGCTCTGGGAGGTCTCTCTGGGTGAGGTTTTGGTGTGATGGAGCCAGGATTTCGAGGCGTTGGATAACGGCAGCTCAGAAGTCACGTGCAGCACCCTTGTCTTGAAGTGGTTACTCTAAGATGGGTTTGGGGCTTTGAGTTTGACATTGCTCTTTCTGAGACTTTCCAAAAGAAAAAAAAAAAAAAACAAAACAACCAACCTTTCTACAGTTAGTAACATGTATAAACTTCTGTTTGGTGATGCTTTCTCCCAGCGTTCCATAGTTGTGCCACGCAACTGTGTGTGCTGCTGTCCTGGTGCCTGGCTATGGGAGGATGTGATGTGACACTGCTGGGCCCGGGAGGTGACTCATTTTCCTTGGAGATGCCTAGAGAAGGCTGAAAGAAGGGTGGGCTTTTTTTTCCATTCTCTCTGAAATCTGGCATTCAGGGATATTGGAGTACTTCGGGTTGCTTCACAAAGATGTCTTTTGGTTGCTTAACAAAGATGGATTGTTTCATTCTAGACAGATAGTGGGTATTGTTCCCAAGCTGGGATGAGGGTTCCTGTACCTCCTTTATCTTTGCACAGTGGTTTTCCTTCTTGCCAGCACTGGCCGAGCTGGTTTGTGCTCCCTTAGAGTGAGGCAGAGCTGTTGGGCAGAGCTCAGAGAACCCTCACTCACAACTGCCGTGGCTTCTTAGAAGTACGAGTGGCATCTACCTCTCCAGGTTTGGCATTTCCCCTCTCCATATGTATCATTTGCCAAAACATTCCTTTTTGCAAACTAAAAATGACATTTTTTTATTTTAATTTTATTTTCTAATTACAAATGCCTTAGAGTTTGAACTGTAGGAGCTCTTCAGGACTGAGGCAGTGATGGCTGGGAAGGGGGCAGGACACGATGGCTGCGGGGGGTACATGTTACTTGCTCGTGATTTTGGACTCTGGAGACGAGACCTGTGGTCTCCGAGTGGTTTTACAGCTGAAATATGTCGAGTCTATCAAAAAGAGGGTGTGGGATGAGGTGTTCGGGGAGGGGGGCAGTTGCATCACCTGCAGCAAAAAGATAATTCAGAAGTTACAGATGGTCAGTTCATTTGTGTTTGATGCTGTTAAACAGACCTGACGTCTTAGAGTGGTATTACTGATAAACTCCATTAGCCAGTAATTGTAATTAAATAGAAGGGGATGAAAATACGGGCTTTAATGGGGGAGCACTTCATAATGAGGTTTTTTGAGCTGCTGTGGGGATTGGATGGGGTGAGTATATCTGGCTTGTTAAAACCTTGTTATTTCTTCCCCCATTAGTGAAGGGGTGAGATGCAAGAAATACTTGGGAGTGGCCATTCTTGGTAGTAAAACCTGCTGGAATTTAGCTGAGTTTTTCTGTGTAGGTTACATTATGAGAAACTCTTAGATTTACAGGTGAAGGCTTTACCATCTCCTGCCTCGCTTTGCTGGAGGTGCTGTCTCTGCATCATTCAAAAATGCATCCGTTGGGATTTATTTCCTTTTTTCTTCCATTCGGGGGACACAGTTCCTTCTCAGGGAGCTTTATTTCCCTCTTGGCAAGGCAGGTGTGTGCTCTAAGGGTGAAGTGAAACTGCTGGGAGGTGCTGGGGGGCTGCGTCTCCTCCGATGATGGCTTTCGGTCTCGCTGCTGCAGAGGAAGGTAAGAGCTCTGCTTTGGGGGCTGGAAAGGTACTGCTTTCCAGTTCCAATTCCAGAAAAAAAAACCCTGCAATTTAAGTCTTCACATCAGCTTTTGACTGTGTGCTGTGAGCTTCCCAAATTTCTCCTACAGCAAGAAGGGAATAGAATCCATCGTGGTCCTGAATGTGCCTTAAAGCAAACTCTACAAACTGAAAAATGACAGGGGATTGGAATTTGCTGGTGTTGCTTTTTTCCCTTGTGCAGACACACAAAGCATTCAGTGGTTAAAAATGTGGGGAGGGAATGTCAGGAATCCTCAGTTCCCTTCCCAGATCCCACCCGGACTTTGGGTCTCTGCCTCAGCCTTTCCATGCCCAAAATGTGGTCACCATTTTGCAACGTGCTGGTTGCTCCAGAAAAACAGAATATTTGAAGCTGATGGAGTGTTGGCCTCGCCTGGTTAGAACAACTTCAGAGTTTTCTCCCTCGTTCTCAAAAACGCTGTTTTATCCCAAATGGGTGTGTTTGTGCTTTTTCAGACAGCAGGATGCAATCTTTGTACCTGTGTGAAAGGAGACGGGGGGGTGGCCTGGGATTCTGTGAAAGATGGGTTTGAATATTTAACTTTCCTGGAGTAGAAGCTACAGCTGGTGCTGGTTCTCAGGAAAGGATCAAAATCGGTGTCTTTAACCAAACTTGCACCAAGAAATGAAGTTGTAGCAGATGTTTTTTTTGGCGTGAAGAGCTTTTATCTTATGGAGATACTCCACAGCTTGGTGGAATCCATCTCCTGCTCTGGTCCTGCTTTGAAATCCCTGGGTTTTCCCTCCTGGCTCTCTCCTCCCTGCTTAATAAGACAGCATCATCTAGTGGCTGCACCACGGCCTGGGGACATGGGTGACCTTCCTTCTGGCCTGCTCTCGCCCTGGCTGGGTGTCAGAGGCTGTAACGTGCAGATCCAGGGATGTTCCTCACTTTTTCTGGGCGTTGGGATGAATTTAACACTCGGCTCCAGCAGTGGAAGGTGGTGTGTAGATACGTGTAGTGTTTTCCTGGGTGTAGTGTCACGAGCTCTGTACGTACTGAGGGAGGAGTAGATGGGTGGAAAAAAAGAACACTTAACTGGATTGAAGATGTATTTAGGAGATTTATAAAATCTCTTTTTGGTGCTAGTTGATAGGGTTGGGTTTTGGGTTTTTTCTTTTTTTTTTTTTTTGTGGGAAAGTGAGAATTTTGAAGTTATACTTGAGAATTTGGCTCTAGAATTGCCTCACGTGAATCCTGGGAGGTCCAAGAGTGTTTGCGGGACTTCCTCCATGTCCTATTTTCTCTTTGTTAGAGCAGAAGATCTGGAACTATCACTTTGCATTTTCTGTTCAGCCCTTTCATGAACTCTCTGTACCCGAGACCTCCCCCCCCACCTCCAGCAGCACCCCCCGAGCTGGAGAGCAGGATCCTGGTGCCTGGCAGAGCATGTGCCCGGGGATGGGACACAGACCTGGGGCACATGGTCCTGCTGATGGCACCACCTGGATGTCCCTGGGTACGAGCGGCTCTGCCTTGGGCTTTTCCATTCCATATCACACCGAGGTACCTCCTGGCTCAGAGCTGCAGGGCTTTGGCCATCCCTTCTGGCCGTGTGTGAACTGGAGAAGATCGAGGAGAAGACTTTGATACTGACCCAGACACCTGCCTGCAGCAACCCCTGTAGAAAATGGGGTTTTTTTTAAACCTCATGGATACTTTTTGGAGTCATCCAGTGATCTCCTGGGGTTTCCTGCTTCTCTGTGACCGGCTGGTGTCCATTGGGATGTCTCAGTGGAGGCTCTGGTGGTGCTGCTGCCCAGCTTTCCCATGGAAATGGCAGAGTTTGGAGGAAGAAAAACTGGTGTAGAGAACAAACTTGCTAATTTCTTAGAGTTGAAGGTATCGTAAGGCTTTCTGTGATTATCCAGTGAATCAGTAAGTAAGTAAGTTCAATACTCAATTCTCTGTGAATTCTAGGTGGTTTTGGACTTGTAATTCCCGTAATCTGTTTTGGTTTATTTTTTTGGCTGCAGAGTCCTGTTCCTCGCTCCAGCACTTTGTGTTTCTAATCTTCTGGTAGAGTTAACACGTGGGGTTGTGTTGGTTTTTTTTTTTTTTTATGATACATGAAGTCGAAACGGTTCGCAAAAACACTTTACGACTGCAAGGGCACTTTGGGAATCTAGCATTTCAGCTGATGCTTTTTTCTCTTTCTTAATGACTTGGACTCGTTCTTACTTACGACATGTTTGGTCGGAGTCAAATGCATTAGTAGAAAACATGTTTTGTTTCCGTCGAAGGTCAGATCTTTGCTCGACCTGTGAATAACGTGGGTGCTCTCCTGCTCCTGCTTGCTCTTGGCTGGCAGGTAGAGCGGATCCATCCCTACATCATTGGGGTCTTCTCATGCCTGGTGTTCCCCAGACAGACCGGTGGGAGGGGGGGGGCTCGCTGTCCACACCAAGCTCAGCTCTGGTGTCATTACAGCCCCCCCTCATCCCTCTTCTGCCAGGGGTCTGGGGGTGGGTTTTGGGCAGCTGTGCCGATGGAGGGCAGTGGGCAGCCTGGCTCCTTTCTTGAGGTGGTTCCTCTACCGGAGGTGTGTGCGAGGGGGAGGTCATCACTGTCTTTAAAAAAAAAATGAAAAAAAAAATAATTCGTGGATGCCAGTTTGACAAGAGTGTAGGCTGTAATCTAGTGCCAACCAATAAACACACCAGTATTTCACACACGTGCTTCCTGCGTGGTCTCTCTTCTTCCCAGTGCTTGACCTGAACTCGGGGACTGGGCAATAAAGTGTCACCGGAGGAGAAAGCCCTCCCTGAAGCCAGAGTCCTTCTCCTGCCTGCACCCTCTGCCAGCCCACAACAGGTCATTTTGACCTCCTGTGCCAGCCCAGGGGCAGCACTATGGTCATGGGGACACAGCAGTGGAAATGCCATTCACTACGGGGGGTGGGAAGGGTCTGAGGGGGCTTGTCCCCATGCTAGAAGAATCCCCCAGCCCACGCTTGTCCCCGCTGTCCCATTGTCCCCACTGTCCCTGGAAGCCCTGCTGACCACAGCATCCCTGCTGTCCCCAGTGGTCCCACAGGTCCCACTGTCCTTATTCATCCTCCCTGCCCCATAGACCCTTCCCAAACCAGCCACAGCCTCAGCCCCTCATGTTCCCCAAACACATTCCCATCATGGAGCTGGAAAAACATCCTCTCCATCCCAGTGCCCATCTCACCACGGGAGCTGGGGCTTTGGGAGCACTGAGGGAGGCAGATCTTGGGGGCTGGAGCTGGCGAGATGGGGCTGGGGGAGCCTCACACCCTGAGCAGGGCATCACCCCTGTGTGAGCTCTCCTCGTGGCTCATCCCCTCTCGCTGGGCAAGTTCATCCTGGAGGCTGCAGACCAGCAGCTGCTTTTCCCCGCTGCTTCCATCCCACAGGCACAGGATGCTCCATGGTGGCACCAAGCCACGTCATACCAGTAGCCCGGTCACCGGGGGCCACGTCCCCCCAGCTCCACCATCTCCAGGCTCTTCTCTACCACTTTGTTTTGCTTGATTATGAATAGATTTTTTTTTAGCTATCAGGAAGCATCACGGGGCTCCTCGCCCCCTGGTGTCTCCCGCCTGACCCACTTAGTGGGGACCATCTGGTCCCTGCGCGGGCAAAAGCGGATTAGCCCTGCGGCCGGGATCAGGGCTGGGACACTGCCACCACCCCGGGCAGCACCACGGCTGGCACCGGCATCACAGCCCCTGCCTGAGCTCCTGGGGTCCCTGGGGGTCCAGCCCCGGGGGGCACAGCCGTATCGTGAGCCAGGGAGGGGATCCATGGCAGCCCCCGCTGTGGGTGACCCTGCGTGGCCAGCCTGTGTGCAACCTGTAGGGTCTGGTGTCTCATCCTCTCTCTGTCTGTCCTTCTGTCCGCGTGTCCATCTAGCTGTCCGTCCGTCCGTCCGTCCGTCCATCCATCCATCCCTCTGTCCCTCCATCTACCAGTCCACCCAACTGTAGGTGTGCAAGGACACACCTACCCACCCTTCTGTGCACCCATCCGTGTGTCCGTCCGTCCGTGCATCCATCCCTCCATCCCTCCATCCATCCATCCTTCTGTCTGTCCATCCATCCATCCACCCGTCCATCTATCCATCTATTTCCCACCCCCCTCGCCCCCCCATCCTTTCCCCGACCTGCACCCCCAGTTGTCCACCCTCTGTCCCTCTGTGTCCTCCCCATCCCTCCGTGCACCCCCACCTCCCCCCCCGCCCCTCCCGGTGCCTCCGATTCCTTTCCCTCCTTTTTCTCTTTTTCCTCTGTTTTTTCCTTTTCCCCTATTTTTCATTTTTTCCATTTCTCTTTCCCCTTTCCCCCCCCCGGCCCCATTTCCCCCGGTCCGTCCCCCCCCCAAATCCCCCCCCACCCGGTCTCTGCTGCCCCCTGCCGGCCGCGCGCCGCCACCGCCCCGCCCCTCAAAGCCCCGCCCCAAGCCCCGCCCTCCCCGTCACGCGCCGCCGCGCGGGTTCCGGGTGCGGGCGGTGCGCGCAGGTGGGGCGGGGCGGGGATGCGCGGGAGGGGGGGCGAAGGGGGTGGGGGACGATGCTATGGGGGGGGGAGAGGGCGGGAGAAATGGGGTACCGGGGCGGGGGGGGGGGGGGCACAGCCTGGTGCGGGGGCGCTGCGGGATCCCCCCCCCACCCCCCGCCCCGAACCCAATTTTCCGGAGGGAGGGGGGGGTGTATGTGTGCGGGGTGACCCCCGCCACCCCCGCCAACGCCGCCCTTTCCCACGGGCGCAGCGTCCCGCCCGGGGTGCGGGGATTCCCCCCCCCCCATCACCGGTCCTTCCCGGCCCCGGGGGGGCGTTACCGGGGAGGCGGGTTGTTCCCGGGGCGGGGGGGGGGCGTTATTCCCGGGGATGTGGGTTGTATTCCCGGGTAGTTGGGTTGTTACTGGGGCGGTGGGTTGTTACTGGGATGGTGGATTATTTCTGGGGCAGTGGGTCGTTACTGGGATGGTGGTTGTTACTGGGATGATTGGTTATTACTGGGCTGGTGGGTCATTTCTGGGGCAGTGGGTCGTTACTGGGATGGTGGGTTATTAGTGGGATGATTGGTTACAACTGGGCTGGTGGGTTATTTCTGGGCTGGTGGGTTCTTACTGGGCTGGTGGGCTATTACTGGGTCAGTGGGATTGTTACTGGGATGGTTGGTTATTACTGGGGTGGTGGGTTGTTACTGGGGCACATGGGCTATTACTGAGGCAGGGGGTTGTTTCTAGGATGGTTATTACTGGGGCAGTGGGTTTCTACTGGGACACATTGGTTGTTACTGGGATGGTGGGTTGTTACTGGAGCATGTGGGCTGTTACTGGGATGGTTGGTTATTACTGGGATGGTTGGTTATTACTGGGGTGATGGCTTGTTCCTGGGGCACGTGGGCTATTACTGGGTTGGCGGGTTGTTACTGGGATGGTTGGTTATTACTGGGGTGGTGACTTATTCCCTGGATGGTGGGTTATTCCTGGGCAGTGGGGTGATTCCCGGGATGGGGGGTGATTCCCGGGGTGGTTGTGGGTTCGCAGACGTCCCCCGTCCGGCGGGGCCGGACCCCCCCGTGTCCCCATGCGGAGGAGAGGAGCCGGCACCGGGCCATGAGCAACGCCACGGCCCCCACGGCCCCGGGCACGGCGGGCGACTCGCTGGTGGGCTACATCCTGGGACCCTTCCTCCTCCTCACCCTCCTCGGCGCCCTCCTGGCGGCGGTGAGTGGGGGGAAATTTGGGGAGGGGGGTGTGTGTCCAAACCACCATCCTCATCCTCTCGCTCACACCTTCCCCTGCTCTCCCTACAGGTGATGTACGTCCAGAAGAAGCGGAGGTGAGTCTGGAAGGGGGGGTTTGGAAGGGGTTGGGGGGTTTGGAAGGGGTTGGGGGGTGGGGGGGTGGGACCGGTGATGGCTCAGCTGCCCTCCCCCTGCCCAGGTTTGACCGGCTGCGGCACCGGCTGCTGCCCATGTACAGCTACGACCCGGCCGAGGAGCTGCAGGAGTCGGAGCAGGAGCTGCTGGTGGAGGCAGAGGACACCCGGGTGGGTGAGATGGTGCCCCTCAGGGGGAAAGGGGGTTTGATTTCGGGGACGGGTACCAAGCCCAAACCGGCTGTGTGGGTTGGGGGGGAGGCTGCGTGGGTCGCTC
>BJBW01013893.1:31846-58307 GCA_004320125.1 Scolopax mira | reverse complement strand
ATTATTTAGAAGAGGCCCAGTTGGAAAAGTAAAATTACTGAATAGAAAATTAGTTCTGTTTTACCTCAAACCAGGACACCCTGGGCAGTGATCTCCACATGGAGGAGGACACACACCCTCCTAGTTTATGACATCCCTCTGGATGGTGATGTCCCCATGGGGTAGGACACCCTCCCAGATGTTGATATCCTTCTGGACAGTGATGTGTCCATGGATGAGGGCATCCTCAGAGGTGGCAGCACCCCCCCTATGCAATGACATCCTCCAGCCTCTTTGCCACCCTCTATATCCAAGCCAGCACAGACACCATGGTGGTTCCACCTAGTGAAACTATACTGCTTGAGGATGTACTGCTGGAAGAAGCTATGAGGAGCTTGTATTGCTCCCTGTGGGAAGTGAGGATCAACCAAGACAGTCTCAGCAGCGTCCCTATGGCCTTGGACCCTACCATCATGCACCAGAAGATCAGCTCTCTCTGGCTACCCAAGAAGATACTCTCCACTGCATCCAGTGTCTCCAAGACCTTCAAAGTCATCCTGAACATGGAGCATGTCAACACTGCCAGAATGATGCCTGAGAATCTACAGCAGGATGTGGGGATAGACCTGCCACCAGCCCAGAGCAGTGTGTACCAGCACAGCATCAGGCTGGAAAAGCAAGAGAAGAAGCAGCAGCATGACTCATTGTCAAAAAGTGGCAGCAAGTAAAAGGCTCCCACAGACAGTGCTGGGGCAGGAGGATAGGATTAGACGTGTGGCAGAGATGGGATGGATTTGGGGAGTACTTCGAGGGAGAGGTATGTTGACGATGTAGCAGCTTTGTTGACTGTTTTGTTCTCAGTTTTTCCATTAAAAGCCATTTATGCAGAACCTCTCTATGGTTTATCTAGAACCTCTCTATTCACAGGATGGGAAGGGATTGAAGGGGCACAAAGATCCACCAAGCCTCCAAAGGGCACCAAGCCATCCTCAGGGCTGAGTAACCAGCAGTGCTGCAGACAGTCATGGGGAGTGACTCCCCTGTCCCCTTCCTCAGGGGAAGCAGCCCCTTGATGGGGGGGCCAGGACAGATGGGTCAATGCAGGACTCAATGGAAGTGGCCCCAGGCATAAAGCAGTACTGACCCCTGCCACCCCTGCGTCATGCTCCCACCCTGGGGTTTTAGCAGTGCTCCCAACCATCCCACCATGTCCCCATGCATCGCACCGCAGCCCCAGAGTGGCTCCTCCTGGCTGCCTGGGGGTAGCATTTAACAGGGGTGATAAGCCACAGTGTCTGCCTGCCATAAGGTGGAGTTTAGAGTTAAGAATCACAAAGTGATCTATGTTGGAACGGACCTTTCTGATCATCTAGTCCAACCAACATCTTAATACTGTCAAAACCGCCACTAAACCATGTCTAACTGCCTTTTAAAAACCTCTAGGGATGACAATTCCACCACTTCCCAAAATGGTTTAGTGAGGAATGACTATTCCTATCTGAAAGTTCTTAACTGCAATAAGTTGTAGGTTTTGGAAAGTGAAACTCTATAGGTCAACAATTTAGGTAATAAAATCTTTGATCTGTTATCTCCAAGTTTCTTTGGGCACAAGGGGGTATTGTCTATTGGCCAATTATTATAATTTTTTGAAAGTTCATAATAGATATAATTTAATAAAATATTACAATCATAACTGGAATTTAAATACTGCAATAATATTTTAAAGTCTTGATCTTGTAAGTTAGCAAGTAATGAAACCTGCAAACTGTAATCTTGTGATGGACAACTCAGTAGTCAAAGGTGAAAATTTGTGGTGCAATAATCTAAAGGACCATGAAAATTTTACTTTAGATTAATTTAACTGCACGAAGGTGAGTTTATCAAATGCTGTACATCAAATTTTATGGCTTGTTAATATTGCTACCAAAAAAAGTATTTCATTAATTTCCTTTAGGCTTTGAACACACCATTTGCAAATATGCAAAAGTGTTTTCCAAAATATTAATGGGAATATAATTTAAATGATCCTGAAAAACAATGTTTTCTCCAATAAATCCTTTTTTTTTAATCCAAAGTGTAACTTCTTGTTTATAATGCCATCCAACATTAGTGAAAAAAATATATTCTTCCTGACTAGCCTACAACTTCATGTTATTGAAACAATGGTCAAAACTACCATCAATTTACATTTTTCTTCTACAATAAATACCATTTTTCAGGAAAATACTATGTTCTTCAGCAAAGCAAGATCTTTTAGTCATGAACTGGAAAACAATTTTTGGTAAGGAACAGGTAACATATGAAAAGTTTCATTCTGATTTTGGTTTTTTTATGACAACTGGAGAAAAAGAGGAACCAGAATTAAAAATTATTTGCTATATATAAAAAAAAATAAATCACATGACAAGCTTTGAAATCTTTTAGTAGCTCCCAGATAAACCACAGCATAACTTCTTTTCAGCTTGAGAAAAGAAGACTTAGAGGAGTCTTTAAAGTGGTATTTAAAGGTGGCTGCAAAGAAGATGGAGACTCCCTTTTTGCAAAGAGTCACATGGAAAAGATGTAAGGGGTAATGGCTAAAAGTTACTCCTGGAGAGATTCCCATTGGACACAAGAGGAGAATTTTTCACAATGAGTACGATCAGCCATTGGAATAATCTTTACAAGGAATTGGTGGATTCCCCAGCATTTTACACTTTTAAGATTCATCTGAACAGGGTGCTGGGCTATCTTGTCTAGACTGTGCTTTTGAAGAAAGGTTGGTCCAGATAATGCTTGAGGTCCCTTCCAGACTGGTACTCTATGAAACCTAAATTAGGCTAAATAATTTTTTATCAATTTACCAGTGTATGATGTTACTTATGTAAATAAGGGTGTAGTTTTGAACCTTCCTGTGTTTACAAAGGTGCATCTTTGTCCTATTCAAAGCTGAATGGCCACCTCAAGACTCATGCAATAAGAACAGATCAGAACACAAAACTGCTCTCTGTCATAGCCTCTGTGCAATTATGATTATCTATCTAGTAATGGCAATGCCTATGAAGGAACTGAGGGAGAATTTATTACAAAGATCAACAACGCAATTATGTCAAAATAGGACTTGGTTTTTTTTGATAGTATCTGGAGTTTCAGTGAAGACATAACTAGTTATGGTATAGTCCTCCATGGTGTTCAGCTGTGGAAGAAGAAAAGTGACTCCATATGTTGGCTTATTGACTTCTGTATTAAAACCAGATGTTCATTACAATTTTTTGTAAGAATTGTCATTCAGAAATAGATTGCAGATGGGGGGTTTTGTTGTTGGGGTTTTTTAGGAGATGGAAAGGAAAAGCTATTACTTCTTATACAGGAACTTAAAAAAGCGTAAGATTTTAATGAAAACCATCAGGCTGGTCAAAAGTTCGGTTCGATATTTTGGAGGTTTTGTAAGCTTACACATTTTGAAAACCATAAGTAATGTGTTCTTTTTTATTTTACCACTTCTGCTTTCATTTTACCATAGCAAGTTCAACATGGTGTGAAAGTAAGATCACTTAATATTTTTTTTTTGCAGCCAAGGTGACAAGGAAAGCTCTGTGTAGCCTTTCTCTCATCTGGGGAACTCCAGTGCAGGAAGTTGATCTGCTGCATCGAGCCTCATTCTTTTGAGCAGAGACCTGACATCATAAACACAATTTTTATATTCTTTTTTTCTGATTTTCATTTTGATTATGAAAAATGGTTGCAGTTCAAAATAGTAGCGTGCTGCCCCCACACCTATCAGTGGGTACAGAGTTCTTCCTCTGATTGGAATTTCTAGTCCTTAATAAAGGAGACAGCTGGGGTAAGGTTCTTTATATATAGTCATTAATCTGCACCAAATACCAATACATGATACCTGCTAAGAGGGTGGCCATTTGGTGGGCTTGCAGGGTGGTGAAATACTCAAAAATAACAGCTGCATTCTGGGTGAAAATATAGAACCTCTGAGTGATGAGTTGGTGCCCAATGCTCTTAGCTGTTACTTTACTTTTTCCCACTAGGAAACCACTTCAGTCATCAAAGTCAACAGAGTAAAAAGTAAAGCTGGAGTAAAATCAGATTAGATGGATTTTAGTTGTAGACAGATCACCCAAATAAACAAGCTAGGGGCATGGGATTTTCTGAAATGCTAACTGTAACCATTGTTGCATGATTTTGTGTTGGTGTTTTGAAGCAATACGGTGAATTGAAATCCTGGCCTCATGCAAGTAATCATTAGAAGAGTGGATTCATTTTCACTGAAGTCAGCACATATATTTTGATCCCAAGTGTGCAGTCCTTTGAAAAAAATGAATTGGAAATACTTATTCTTTGAAGTCTATTTTCATTTCAAGTGTCTTAAGAAATACAAACAGCTATATATGTTATCAAAAATGCAGTGCAAAGCTACCTGGCTTTGCTGACATTGTATTTTTTTTTGTGCTGAGATTTCTGCTTAAGGCCTGAAAAGCACTGAAACATTTCAAGTGAAGCATTAAGCAAGAATATTAAGAAAAAGGAAGCACCAGTGGTGCCTAGAAGTGAAGGATTATCTTCCTCAACATGCTGGCAATGTTTTTTCTCAGCCCAGGAGGCTGAGCCTTCCTTGCTGCAAGCAGACATTGCTGGCTTATGGTCAGCTTCATGTCCACCAAGACCTCAGGGCCCCTTTCTGCCAAGCTGCTTTCCATCCTGTTACTCCCCTGTTGGTAATAGTACATGGAGTTATTCCTATCCATGTGCAGGACTTCACAGTTCTTTCTGCTGTACTTTATGTTGACCATTTCTGCTGCCCGTTGAGGTCACTCTAAATGGCAGCACAACAAATATATTTTAACATATACTTGAATATATTTTTGTTGGGGTAACAAAGAATTTTCAATCTAAGGGGATGAAACATTCTGAAGGAAGATAAGAGGGTTATCCTCAATTTGGAAAACTGAATCATCCTATGCTTAAAAAGGGAGCATTATGAAAGACACAGAACATTCATGGTTCTCTTGTAAAAATGGCAAATGAGTTAACATAGCAATCCTGAATGTAATTCCTACAATTCAATATTTGCTTTCAATATTTGTAAATCCAAACATAGACCAAAACCCAAACTCAAATCTCTCTTTCATACAGCAAGTGGTAATTTCTGTGAACAATTACACAAGTAGAATTTAAGGTCGAAAATAAAACCCTTACTCATAAAATCTTTTTCATGTCTGATGCAAAGTTAATGCATTAACTATAACTCAGTTTATTATTATTTAAAATCAATTCAGGACAAAATATGTTAGGTGTTTACAGGAATGAACTGCCCTTGCAAAATCTCTGATAGTGGATCTATCAAAACCACAAAACATACTACTCCTCACTCTGTACTAGAACACCTATATAACACTGGAAAATATTGTCTCACCTGAATTCTGTATATAATGCATGTATATTCAATATTATTTAAATAACAGGACTTTTTAGATGTTAGTTATTACTTACATGAACTTGCAGAAAAAATAAAGATATTCTGAAAAGATTATTCAATGGTTTTAATCAACTGTTACATGGGAATGAGGTTCTTCAGATTTTAAAAGCTGAATCTCCCATATCACAAACATTTTTTTAATCTTGCATCCAACCTGTTCAGAAGTACATTTCTTTTCAACTGAACACATGCACCAACAGCACAGGATTTTATATTGTATTTTGCATACACATACTTCATCCATATGCTGAAATCAAATGTCCAAGATTGTTTTGCACCTGAAACAGTATGCTCCAGTGTTTATATACATTCATTTCCATTTTTTTGAGTGCCTACATATATAAATAAGGGTGTGTTTTATATGTATATTTAGATACAAAACAAATAATTTCTTCTTGTATGAATTAAAAAAAAAAACAACTCTCAGAAGAATGCATTAAGGTGTTTAAATGTATATTTGCAAATTAAAAGGAATGCTAGATTATACTATGATGCACTGCAAAAAGAGCATGTGAAAGTGATAAGGTTCTTATTTTCCATAAGCTTTTACACCAAAAGGCTGCAGCTGACCTGCTTGTCAGAAATTTGCCCTGCTCTGCTCTTGCTGGTTAAAACCCAAAGACACTTCAACCTTTTTGTGGTGTTTTTTAGTTAGATATTATCTGGTGGGATATTTCCATTCCTTGTGAAAAAAAAAAGAAAAACACCTCACAGAAGTTTAATAAACACAAACTTTGCAGCTGTGGGGTTTCTGCTGGGCACCATTCCCTGCCTTTGGGCAAGGGCACCATCTCCAGCCACTGATCCCTGCACATAGCAAATCAAAGAAGCGTGTTGTTCGTAGCTGGGGAAGCAATCTGCAGGTCATGAAGAAAATTTTCAATTATTTTTGTAGACATTAAGTGTGACTCTATTGCACTATAGTTTACAAGCTGAGGAGTCAGTCAAGTTACATCAAATACCTGGAGACATAAGAGGTGGCTGTGTGTAAGTAGTAGAAGTAACAAATTAGAAGAGAAATGGGAAGGGAAGGGAAGGGAAGGGAAGGGAAGGGAAGGGAAGGGAAGGGAAGGGAAGGGAAGGTGAAATGTGATGCATTTTTGCACATTCCCTCATGTGAAGTCAAGCTTCTGTGCTGAGACATCTGTTGTTACAAAGGTGCACCTTGCTACCTCCACAAGTAGGGTAGGACACAACAGAGTAAAAGAGGCAGATAATTCACATCACTGTCTGTTCTAGCCACTCAGTTTAGTTAATCTAGCTCTGCAACTGGCCCCAATGAAAATAAGGTACCTAAAATTGTTTTGCTCAGGCAAATGGTAGCCCAGGAAATTAAACAAATTTTAATCTAAATCAGAGCCCACTGCAGTCAAAATGTATTTATTTCTCAGCAGAAGCCAACAGAACTTTGGAAGGTGTCAGTAACCTCAGGAAAAGTAGAATACCCAGAATCCTGAAGACCTTGGATTTATAGAAATATTTTGCAGTAGATAGTGAAACTTATATTAACCAGGAAAACAAAATAATCTTATTCCGTGCTGAAATATGTCTCTGTCTTATTACAACCTTTATCTCCCCAAATAAAGTTCTCCAGCAGGCACAATTCTAGTTTCTAATCTGACTGAGTCAATGACTCAGTCTGTGACCTTGGGCTAATCACTTGACCTTCCTCTGAATCAGTCAAGCCAGCTGGAAAATTGGGTGAAAACATCACGTTGCTGAAAATCAGATTATGTACCTAAAATTAGTTTTCCTTTAGAAAAAAAATAAACTGCAGAGAAGAAAATAAATTATTATTTATCCTGAACTCTGTGTTAGAAGGCCAAACTAATAATTTCCAATGTTCACTCTGTAATGATACGATGCTTCTCCATACATACCATGACACTGTGTAAGAATATTCATAGAAATAGTCTGCAGTTGTTTTGTAAGTGACGTTTATTCATATATGTGCAAGTTTTTTAAAGAGTTATGTCAGTTCAACCTTTCATCATTTAAAAATAATATGTAGTCTATGCAAGATTTTCTACCCTTCAAGTCATCATCAATTATTGAATTTTCTGGTTGAAAAGAAAACAACCAAGAGATTTTAACATATTCTGTTCCAAATATGCCCTAAAAGTTTACTATTTTAATTTGTGAATGGAGAATCTAACGTAACCTGATTTTGTCATGCATATGTTGTCTGATACAGCAATAATATAATAGTAGTCATTGAAAGCAAAAAATACTTCAGATACCCATAGCAGACTGAAAAATGGCTAGTTCTAGACAACAATAGCTCATGAACTTTTATTTTGCTTCCTTCATCAGTCCCATTATTTTCTTTCATTTTGCAGCAATAAAAAGTGAAAATGTTGAAATTTTCAGCAAATAAATAAAACACTATTGTTTTGAAAATTCAAATATGAAATGTGTAATATCCCCAAAACAAGAAGACTGATTTTTATATTGTGGACCTGAAATTAAACACTTCAGTTTCTGACAGTATGGTAGTTAAATGCATTTCCGGTTCCTTTATGATAGTATGGGTGCAGACACGTGTCTAAATTATATTTCTTTTGAACAAGTGCAGATAAGTCACTAAGATCTACAATAGAAATATAAGAGGTTTGTCCCCAGGGGGCAAAAATAAAGGAAAAAAAATTGCTGCTGAAGAAATGGTCCACATTTTTAATTTGCCTTGGATACCCAGAACAGATGAAAGCAAAGTTTTAGAATACAAACCACTATCAGTAATATCCCCAAGAGAAACACTTAAGAGTTCAACTTACACCATAGACAGAAATTGTGATTCAGAAGCCATAAATTCTACCTAAGTCAAGCTAAGTTGAAATGTTGATAACTTCTCTGGCTAAAATATCTGGAAATTTGTGTGGAATTGTTGAAAGACAGTAAAGGAACTCAGGTGTAGTTTAAGGTGGGATGTAAGTACAGCTGTTCATCCACCAAATTAGTTCCATGTTAGAGAAGATAAATGGTTGAGCAAAGCTTTTTGAACATACATCCTCATACTCCCAGATAACTGATACTGGAGTTATTTCTATTTCAGAAGTTCACTTGTGCTCTTTTTCAAGAGTGAAATACTACTTTCCCTGAAATTAACAGATTCAATCACTATGATATGAGAAGAACCATATCCACAGGAAAAAAAACTGAAGATGCTCAGGATCTCGTCACATGAGGTTCATAGGCCGGGATGAGAAGAGTGAATATTCAACAGTCTCTCAAATAGTTGGGTTTACAGTTTCAAGATTAATCTTATTCCAGAAGTAGTCTGTTGAACTAACGTATAATTTGAAGTATTGGCTACTCTTACTGAGATTTATTGACCGTAACAGTCTAATATTTAGAAAGACTTTGGTTCCCTCGATAGTAATCTCTTACTTTCAGCAATAAATCTCTATGTTGGTCTCCTAACAAGTCAATATCTAGTTATTAAACACAGATAAAGTAGTTTGAATTATATACATTTCTACTACCTTCATTTGCCAGCTAAGCAGCTGATTCTGCCCTGATTATATAATTGGAAAAACTATGTTCTTTTAAAAAATTTGTAAAGACTTTGGAAAAATATTCCAACTAGTTTTATTTACCTTTGCATTGAAAGAAACATAATTCAATTTCTACTGTACTTAAAAAAATATGCCTCATTAAATGGGAGAGGTTAATGTTTTAAAGAGATGACTTTCATTACAAAGTAGAAATTATTTACAACTTGTCTTGCCCTCTGTGCAATATAAAATGGAGCTGTATAATACTGAGAAGCAAAAGTTCTTTAATGTGCTTATAGTATTTTAGCCACTGAATAGAGTCTTATCAGAAAAGTTGATTTTTATATGCAAAACCACTGAATATTACTTTCCTCCTTACTTATATATTAAAAACCAGTGATTACATCTTGATTAACCTTTCTATAATTTTATTTCATCATATCATCTCAGATATATTCGCAGAAGCCTAAAAAATAGAACAATTTAAGTCTGACCCCAAGTGTCCAAAACCAATTTCAATCACTCTGATACCCCCAGTTATCTAAAAGACATCATATGTGTGACCTTTAAGAATTGCTCTGCTCTGGAGGGTTTCGTAGCAGTGGTAACATGAACCAGCTTAACATGAACACACTTCTGCATGTCTGTATGTGCTGAAGAGTTATATATCCACCTAGTCCCTGCTTTCCATTGTTATACTGGGGGAAAAAAGGAAAGGAAAAAAGGAAAATTTGGGCTTATCTGCACAAAAGAGAAATCTAGGAAATGTCTCCTTCAAATCACAGCTGTGGGGGGAGTAGTGCCTCTGGTGTCACTGCTGAGAACTACACTGTCCTAGCGTGTATTTTCTTGTCCTCCCTCTATTCACTTCAGCTCAGGATTTGTTCTCTTCTGGCCTTGACCGGACCTTAGGAATCATGATTTGCCAGTATCTCAGTTTCTTGTACAGCTGCACATATGTAAGACTACTATTCATTGGCTAGGCTGGACCCCAAGGCACCAGTATCACTAGAAGATCCATCATTGTTTCATTCCTGACCCTTTCTTCAGGTGCTATTTGTAGAAAGAGAAGTAGCTTCTAGCCTCTGTGCTATTTAGAGTACATGACTCATGTGGCTTGATATACCATACAAATAGAGAAGTATTGATTTAAGAAAATAAAAAAAAAAGAGATGAAAACAGACAGACTAAGCCTTTCATTCTCAGGGAATATGAGAGCAATCATGATTACAGATAATATATAATTTGATATAATTATTTTGGGGAATGCTTTAACTCTGTAGATCAGCCCCTAAGTTTTCCAAAAGTGTTTGATATTCCATATCAATAGTATGTTCTTGCAAGCCATGTTTTGTCCTGTGCTTCAGTAAGATGTTTAAGCTGGTACATATCTTCAGGTAGGTAAGCTATTTCATTTAATTTAAATGAGAGTTTGCTTGTGTTTAAATTAACTTTACAGAATCAGACAACTGTTCAAATATGAATTTTCAGACAGTCATGTATTTGAAGAACTTTTGATAAAATCAAACTGAAATGAAATAGTGACATCAATATAGTTAATCCATCTGAATACAGCAGAAAGAATAGTTTATTCCCCAAGTAACAGAAGAACAGTTCTGTAGATTCTCATGGTTGTTGTATCTACCGTTCTGCCATAAAGCAGTGAACATCAGTTTTTCATTGTTCAAACTTAGGTCATGGACGGCTTCTACTGATGTTACCCTGTTTATTATTGTAACTTATCTTTCACCGCAGAAGACTGCTGCTATCAGAAAATCAGTTGGAGGGGATCATCTGACTGAGGATACAAACTGAAGATGAACAAAAGGAAGGCTTGAATTATGCTGAAGACAAAGAAAATAGCTTGAGAGTCAGAAGCCATGGCTTATCATCATTTGCAACAGGAAGTATATATCTTCAAGTGTACATCTTCAAGTTGTCAGGTCTTGTTGTCAGGTAAGTTTATGCACCTCAGTTATTCCTCAGTTTCTCATTGATGGTAAAGTCTAGGGGACTGTCACTGAGAAATATTTTCAACACTCCCAAGTCCTGTTTTTTCCACCAGGAAGCAGTGACGGAGTGTTCATCACTTTGCTGTTACCATTGTTCAGCTGAATTAGAGTAAAGCTGCCCATTCAGGCTTGTGGTCTTTGGCACACACCAGAGTCCAGCAGATGCCAAATCGGCAGCATGTGTCTGCAGAGACCATGGCCCTGCCAGCAGCTCCTGACCCAGTGCACCCAAGGAAAAAAGTTCCAAAAGTACTATAATCCTTATCTTCAGGATCCCCAAAACTCTGATTTAAGTACAGTGGGAAAGACAACACAAAATCACTTTGTTCCTTTGACACTAAAAAATTTTCTCTATTAAATAGTTATTGTTGCAAGCTTCTGTGAGCTTGGTCTAATATTGCAGAATGGTCTCCCCAGGGAAATTAAGGACCATTAGATACCTTGCTGCTTTCCCCTCAAGATAGACACTGTGCTCTGCTGTCTCAGTTGTGCTAGCCCAAACCTATCACTTCTCTGGATATCTTTCAAACTAAAACACACCATTCTGCTCAGTTTCCCCCAAGGAGAAGAACAAGAGGGCAAACATCAGACAGATGTTAGTCCTTCTGTTTAATTCAGTACACAAATGCCTTTAGAGTGTAGTATAAGAACCTACACAAGCATTACAGACAACACAGTTACTAATGGGTCTCATTTTACAGTACCTTAAAAACACTGGTTTAAAAAGTGCTCCACAGAACAATAGCATATCTCTTAGCCATACCTTTCAATCGACCACTCAAAAAGTCCAGGAAATAAAGTAAATGGAAGTGAGATAACAGAAGTTTCGTACTCTCTGTACCAATTTAAAAGCTATTGAGAAGTTCATGAATTTTCAGATTATGTCAGGGTGTCATTTGTCTTTGTTTGGCACCAGTGCTCCAGTAAGCTTGTCTTTTCACCATATAAATGGATCTGATGCTGTATTAGCAGAGAGGACTAAACAGAAGCAACTGTATAGCAACTGCATATCCATGCATTTGAAAGCACAGCCTATTTCAGCTGATGTCAAAGGAGCTTTCCCACTATCAAAACAGAAATGGGATCTGACCATAACAGATAGCTATATTCCATTTGTAGTGAGTAGAAATAAATCTACAGCAACGCCATTATCAATACATTTCGCTCTGAATTTACACTGTTTTCTGTGAAAGCAGAGTTATGTTCTGCTTATCCTCTGTTTTACTTTATTTGCAGTAGTGAAAATCATGGTTAAAAGAATTTTATATAGCTAGGACACCACTCGAAGGAAGGTGCATTTCAAACATTTAAATGCTTTCACACATAGGTTTTCTTTCTCAATTTATTGTAGTAGGATTTGTTTCCTGAAGTGGAAGATGCAGTTAACAATTAAACAATTAACAATTAATCAATTGACAATTAAATCGCTTGCAGATGATGCTGTAGAAATCTAAGATTTTTTTTTCTTTCTTTGTTTCTTATTGAGGGGTTCTTTTTTTGCTAGTCATAGTGAAAGGATGAGGAAGTACACATTAGACCTTTCAAATATGAACGTTGAATCCACCTTTTGATTTCAAGGCATATTCTCATTTAGTGCAAATATGAAAATTCTAGTAACACACACCTGAGTTCTGCACCTATCTGGACAGCAGGATAGTCTTTCTACGTAGTATATGTAAGGACAGCTAGAAAGTTCAGTCAAAGAAATCTAACATTAAAAGGACAAAATCATAATTTTGGTCTTGCGGTTTTCATCAACAAATTTTATGTTTGAATTTATTGAAAAGCTTCTTCCCTTTAGCCAACCAGCGTCAGCATTATTAACAGTAATGTTTATATGGGACAGACTTACTGCAGTGACAAATTATCTCCTTTATGGTAGTGTCCAGAAGTTCCCTTGTTATAAAAGTTACAAATTATGCCAATTATTCATCACTTGCTTATAATACCTTCCTCACACACAATATAAATTTGTTCATAAAAAATATGATTCCCTTCTCTACCCCACCCCTCCACATTTCATTGAGAAGCTGTGTGACTGTGGGTAATGTCAATGGGTTCTAGGTTTTTGGATCTTTAAAGTGTTTATACTGTAAGTAAAGGAAGGAATTAAAGCTGTGTCTGGCCAACCTATAAAATCTGTATATTAATATTTCAGCACTCTATAATGCCATTTTGAGAAATACAGAACTGTGGAACAATATGCAAGAAAAATAAGGATGGCCACCCATCCCTACAATGCACGCAAACAGACTTTTGCCTCATTACCTAAGTAACTCTGCTAATTGCTGAGACAAACAGATAATGCTCGTGCACCGTAAAAATAAATAGCAGAAGTTTTCCAATACTTAAGTGAAATAATGGGACCATATACGGAACACTATTTTTTACTTACTTTACAAGTAGAATAAATAAATGTTATGTTTGTAATCATCACAATCTAATAAGTAAATTTGATGGCTGGGTTTCCTGCTACACCCAGAGGTCGTACTTCCAGTCTCCCAAAAATTCTGCATAACTATAATATAGATGCCCTGCAGGCAACTGTGGTTTACAGATTTTAAAGACAATCCGTGAAAATATCTCTCAATATTTACTTATAAAGATTTTAATTCCAAGGTCCAAGAGTGCTGTGCTGTCTCCAAAGGTAAGATCTTTGAGATTTTAATGGTCTGCACATTTGATGGATAAGCCTTCAAAATATGAAGAGCGTAATATAAATATGAAACCACAAACCAGTGTGCATTTCTAAAATAACACTAAAGGTGAAGAGGTAGGGCCTGAAACACTGTGGAGTACTATTAAGTGTCTGAACAGTACCATGGCATGACCACTTACTGAACGGTCCCAAAAGAATACCCTTTCAGTAAAAATCAGACTATACTTCTTTGAGGTATGACTCCAAGACACCAGTTATGCACATGGAAGGAAGCACGACATGAATGAGCTACCTGTCGAGGACATCCAGTAGCAAAAGAAGGAATAAAACTGTTGTTCTGAGACAGAATAATTTGATTTCAATATATGACAATGTTCCTTTGTCACTTCTCTTTCACAGAAGATGTGAGTTCTGGCTAATAATGTAGTGTATGCAAATGTAATAATGCATGAAAAAACATAAAACCTAGAAAAGCAAAATAATAGGCTTAAAATTTCTGCCAAACTTTGGAATTTATTTTTATTTTTTATTTTACATTTACTGTTTTATTTAATTTTAAACTTTTATTTGGTTAAAATGAATTATTGAAACGAACTTGGCACAAATGGATTTATCTAAAAGGTGTTTTGAGAAAAAGGGTTGGTGTATTATGGTCTGATCTGAGGACACTGGCAAATCGTCATTTCATTTCAGGGATACAGGATCGGACCTCTGGCAAGTAAAAGAAAAAAAATACATCTATTAAAGATGATATAATGCAGAGTAATTACGTGTTCCTGTAAATGGTCCAATAATTATACCAAGAAACTCAAAAAATAGTTGCATTTTCAGATCCCATGATAAAATGCTTCTTCAAAAGTGAAAAGTAATCAAGAATATATCCTGTACTTTCATAATACTAATTGCATTGTCCTTAAACTTGAAATATATATTTATGTCGTCACCACAACTGAGCAGGTGCTGAAAGATAATTTCCAGGAATATTCCTTTGCAATTTATTAAAATATATTCTACCAGATTTATGTCCCTTCCTATTTTGTTTCTTATATATTTATCTTCCTACGTACCAAGCATAATAGAAGTATTTAATTATTAGCTGTTGCCACAGCTTCTTGTAATTTTAAATGAATATGCTCCATTGTATAACTGATACATGTTCTATAAGTGGATTTGGTTGATGAATTCTGAAAAATATATTTAAATAAAAATGTTATTTCAAAATGTTAATATGGAAAATAGAATTAGGCCATTTAATTACTGAAAGCATTGAGACAATTTTGAAAATTAGTTGGTTTATGAGTTTACAAGAGACACACAGGTTAACCTCTACTACTAAACTTTATCTTAGCCTCTAACACAGGGTGACCACATCTAAACTACTTTTGGAGTCTCCAGACTGAGTTAATTCCAAAACTGTGCTTGAGATGCATTTGAAGAGTGCTAGCTGACTCATGACAAAACCCTTTAAATAATTTAACCATTTAATGGTTGAACCATTTTAATAATTTAACAATTTAAATTAACAAGTTCTATTAGCTGGAGGCATGCCCTGATGGTGTTTAATTTGCCAGAACAGACAGACTCTTAAGGTTTACAAACCTGCCTTCGCAGACAATGACCAAAGACCACTATTGTGTGACCTTGAGAAGTGTCAAAAGCATTTTAAAATAGATGGAAGTGCAGAATAGATGTGCTAGCACTTCAAAAGCTAAAAAAAAACCCCAATATTAAAGGAAGATAGATACAGAAGAACTCCTATTAAATGTTCACACACAAATCTATGTTGGCCACTGTACACATGGAAGAAAGGATGATCTCCTAAGAGATCTGAATTACAGATGATCTAAACATTGCTCTATTTGGCTGCATAAAAGTTACCATGGATATAGAATCTGATATTAGACTGTGGCTTCCCAAATTATATTAGAAAAGAAGGAAACAAGAGGGAAGTTGCTGTTTGCCCTGTCAAACATCTATCAGTCTCTCCCATCCTCTATGGAATGGAGACACATAGAAAGCAGATTGCTTTAATTTCCAGAACAGAAGCTAAAACATGCTTTCATTCCAGCATGAGAAAAGTATCGAAATGAAGAGATAAGATTTTGATCTATGTGAATGTATCAAGAACAATGACAATGTCTGCAGCGAGTGAAATGCACGTGTCTGCACTGAACCTCCTGTCTGAGGGATGCTGGTGATTACTGCTGATCACTGTATCCAGCAGTTTGTGTGCCTTGACCTACTTACTGATATACTGCTGTGCTATACACATGTTAAAAGATAAATCCTTGTCACCACCTGTGTTTCTGTATATTTCAGAGGACAACTGCTCAGGGCTACAGCACACGTATGCCTTATTAATCACTAAAAAACCTACATGAGAACTCTTGAAGAAAGGAAAACAAAAAGCGCATGAAATGTCATGACTGATAATTTGTAGGCCGTATAGCCTCTCAGAAATCAAATGATGTTAGACTGTTTCTAGCTGGCCTACAATGAATTAAAGGTCTTGTGCACACACCCAGAATAAATTCTTGACAGAAACACCAGTGCATTACTAGGGGGACAACAATGTGAAAATCCACATCAGTATAGGCAAGAAGCTAAACACTTTGGTTGGTGAGTGGTGCTGACAAAATAGCATGAAAATCTTCTTCTGACCAGAGAATTTTATTTGCTCTACATGGCAAGTAATGGAAGGCAGGCAGTACCTGAATTTTTTATTTATTTTTGTTTTCTGAGCAATTTCTAGTTTCTACTCGTGATTTCTTAAAGTAAAGCATCTGTTTGAAACTCAATTAGAGATAAAGATAGAATAAACTCTTTTCCCAGAGAGATATTAGATTCTTAGATCTTCCTCATACTCATTTACTGTGTTTGTAAACACAAATAGCAAACTGTGTCCATACAAAGGGTAATATATTAATAAGAAGTTTGAGGTCCATTATTGCCATCATCACTTTTTCTCCAATTCCCTCATTTATTGCTGTTGGACCAACTTCCTGAATCTACAGGAAAAAAGATCAATATAAATTTTGTCAAAGGGAGGAAACTTATAATAGGAGTTTTAGAGACACATTTGTCTGTAATCTATATTGTATTTGTGCAACTTTGTTATTGAATGCTATACACAAGACTTTATCTGAAACTTTTTGATAAATCAGGGTAACAGAAGCAAGATTAAGTACCACAGACCTGCCACGGACATCACATTTTCTCTTGGTTAATTGTTATCTTCAAAATGGATTCAGATCCTTGAAGACTTGCCAATATGACTAAGTAAAGAAGACAGGTATGGACTTTAAGAAAAGTGTTGATGTGTTATCAGCGAAAAAAATTGTGTATGAGATTGCAGCAATGAAACAGTGATTTTAAAACTTTGATCTAAGTCAAACTTGAAAAAAATGAGAGAGAATAACAGCATCAGAATGAACAGACAGATTTTGTAGGTAGGATTAGTCTCATTTACTTCAGGCGTTTATATCTTAGCTGTTTATTTGATGAAGATAAAAACTTTTAGTATGTAATTCACCTGACACATCTTGGGCATCTACTTTAGAATACATACCCTTCCTCTCCACTTCCCATAAAGACAGTCTTAAGTTATCTAGGTATCTAACATCAACATCATTTGATTAAATGTAGGCAGTTAAAAGGAGTCAGAAAGATCCTGCCTTACATATCTGTGGATAACAAGTACTCTATGAGATTATAAAACATCCAATATTTAAAATATTTCTAGCAATTTCTTTAGTGATTTCAGCATTTTAGTGCATTTTGCATAAAGGCTTTTATCGTCTCAGCTCATAGATCTGTATAAAGAGGGGGATCCTGACTTCCTTTTTGCAGGGGATAGAAGAATTTTTCAACTGAGAAACTGTACATTCAGTATTTGTTTTCTTTGTTTCCCAAAGAACTGCAAAATTTCTGGCTGATTAGTCACTCACTGTTGAAGAATATATAATTTATCAACATGTAAGAGGTCATTATACCAGCAAATAATTAGGACAAAAAAAAGCTAGGAAAGTGGAATTAACTGAAAAAGCCCACCAGTTTTGGTATACACATTTTTAGTTTTGTTTTGTTTTCCACAACTCATTAATATTTTCATGAGATACGTGTATTTTAATATGGTTGGCTGTAGTTCCACCTCAAAACAATGTTTTACCTTAATGGCAATGTACCCTGCAATGGTGGCAATACAAGAGTTGATATTATTTTTATGATGCATTAATTAGGTTACCTTATGCATTGACATCAGTATGCATCAAAAGCACCAAAATAATGTTGATTGGCTGTTTTGTATGAATGTCATGCTGCAGTTACGCAGAGGAACATTAATGTCAATGCCAAAGCCACACTGCATATAATATCAATATTGATGTTCTTGTGAGCCTTGTTTCTTATTTTATTGCAAATGGCATGTTCAGAAAAAATAAAATACTATTTACAGTGCAGCCATAATGACTAAAGAGAAAATAATAATGATGTGAAGATAAGTAACACAGCTGTAACCATGGTAACGTTGCAGAGTGAATAATTCACAGCAAATAACATACTTGATGCAGTTAGCCTCCTTTTGCTGCAGTGGAATGACTGCTAGCAGATTGCAATTTTCTCTTCAAATGTACTTCTAACTCAAAAGTACCTGGCACGTACATGAATATTTTCTATGTGATCCTCAATATCTTAAAATTAAGTTGCTTTGGTAGCTGTAGCTGGAGAGCAAACATTTTTTATGCTGCCTGATCAGATGAGCATCTACTCCCAGAAATTTAATCCAAGTTCCATTAAATTCAGCAGAACAGTACCTATTATATTTAGTTGGAGCTGCATCAATAAGGAGGAGAGTTTGAATATATCTGTTTATGACGAATGATTTTTGCTTACAGAATTGCATAACCAGACATAGAACTGAGGGCTCCCTTTTAAGAAAAGAACGTGCCTTTATTTTTGTCTGTACATAGACAAGAAAGGTATGTTCTGATTCTTTGACATGGCTGGAAAATACCTTTTCAACACACCTCTGGATCCAAAAGTTAAATGTGAAGGGGATTGGGAATGGTGTGGTCAAAAATTCACTGGATAGAGTTGGCCTAGCACTTACAATTAAGATGCATAAACTTCAGTAGTCAACAGCACACCAGGAACAGTTGAGTTAGCATTGCATTCAGCTGTCTTTAAATCCCTGGCCCAGGCAGGCATTCATTTATACCTGGACCAGCTCAGGTAGCAGCATTCACAGAAGTAGTTCACTGCAAAGTCTTCATTCTTTCTGTGGATCTTAGCCAGGAGGCTCAAACACTCTGCTGTCATGCTGTCCCTCCCTTCTTTAAACAGATGAAGTTTTCCCCTGTTTTCGCCATCTATGTCTTTTTGCTCTTCCTTCCTTTCTCCTTCCTCACCCTCCCACACCTCCACTTTCTCTATCTCATCCTCTGATGGAAACTGGAGAAGGGATTTGTCTTTGCTGGATATTGATTGGAAAATCTCGCTGAGTATTTTGATCCAGCACATGCCAGAAACATTAAAGATACAACGTGACCAAAATTAATTTGTCATGTGATAAGATTTTGTACGATTCCTTTTGCAATCACAGATCAACTGTTTTCAAGTACAGCCTAAAGAGATCCTCAGAAGTCTCTAGGTTTTATTTTCCTGTTAATGAACAAAGTTCGCCTGTTACAAGCCTAAAATACTGACAAATATTTCCCAAGACATGATTTCAAAACTCGGATGCTGCTGATTTGCTGAAATCACATCTTGCTTAGGTGAAAATCTTGATTCAGAGACACATTAACAGAAATTAAAGATTTGTAGTTTGGATGCATGAAAATTTCAACAAGTATATAGGGTTTGGGGGTTTCTGAATTTCTTGTTTGCTTGCTTGTTTTTAAATTTCATGAACATATTTTTTTCCCTGAAAAGAATTGTAAGTTTTCTTTGAAGACGATTTTCAGTTGGCCATTGAATAATCAGTCATTTAAATCCACAAGCCAACTTATGTCCTATATTGTTATGAATCATTATGTATGCTTATTTTTAAAATATAATGTGCTTCTAATGAGTCTTATTTTGCACTAAAGTAGGATCTGAAATGCAACTACATATGAACAGATTCTTTTTGAAGGCAGAATAACTTTACTGTTGTATATGTTTTCTGAAGTTTCTGGACAACCACAAATCTAGCCCTGGTTACAATCAATCTTCTGTATTCTTTACAAACCAATCTTTTTGTCTTTGTCTTTCTCTTTGAAAATTCTCTTTTCTCTTTTTGTCTTTCTCTTTGAAAATTGTTTTTCAAAACTACCAGAGGTACCTACAAGCACACCCCAAATACCCTCTGCTGTTTACAGCCAGAAAAATCATGTTGGTCACACTTCATTTTAAATACCCCAATGGTAACTTGAGTCACAAAGACTTATGAATAAGAAGATAGAATCATACTCATTTTAGTGTTGTTCAGTGACAGGACAAGAGACAACGTGTACAATCTGAAAGACATAAGATTCCATCTAAAGAAAATAAAAGCTTTTTACTGTAAAAGTGATTGAACACTGGGACAGTATTGCCGAAAAAGGTTTTAAAATCTACATCCTTGAAGATGTTCAAAATCCATATGGACACATTCCATAGCAATCTGCCCTAGGTGACCCTGCTTTGACAAGGAGGATTTGACTAGATGATCTCCAAAGATCCCTTCCAACCTCAAGCATTCTTTGCTTTTGTGATTCTGTGCCTAAAAGGATGTTTGTTGATGCATAGCCAGCATTGCTTACTCTTTTAGTTTATTCAAGTAATTTGGCACTTCTTAGTATTATTACATAGCTTACTTTTATTTCTTTTGTAGGATTAACAGCACTGGAAGAAATCTAGGATGCAAGAAGTCTTTTTCAATACTTACTGTACAAACAAATGCTTCCCACTTCTAGAAGGATTAGCTGGATCTCTCAGAAGAGTTTGTATAATGCAAGAGTTAGAGTTCAGAGTTAATGAACCTATACAAATTCCAGACACAAGTGCATATTCATCAAACTAGATAAATGAAAAAAATTTTAAAAATTCAAATCCTAAAAGAAGTATTTGCAATTTGTCCCAAGGGCTTCTAACTTAGACCATAATGGATCCAGCAACAACAACAACAGCAACAAAAAAGGTGTTTTCTTTGCCCTGCATCAATAGTATCATCATCCCTAAAAAATGTCAGCTGACTTAGCCTGAATTTTGTTGTAGGTTTGTACCCAGCTGTCCCATTACATTGCATATAGTAGTAATACACCTTACCTGTGGAAGCAAATGACCTTGGGAAGGGGTTCAGCTACCAGATACTGCTCTTTTAACCTCCTTTGAGAGAACTGCCTCTCCTCTGTGAGGACTATAAGAAAAACCAACACCTTCACAACTAGAACTAGGCTAAACTGTCATGGAGTTTAAAGGACTTTTATGCCTATTCTGCCTTTTGTAAGGATAATACATCTGAGCTCTCAAGTTTGCAGCTGCTCTGATCAGCAAATCTCCTGCATATACATGGAGGCCAAAGAAAGCTCTGATACATGGTGGACACCAGCTGTGCTAAATCAATCATAGAATTGGAGTCTGAGGTGGAGGCAGAAGAATTGTTTCTAGCTGGTTTTGGCTCTGCTTTTAATTAATCTACCATTTTACCTCATAAAGCACTTTGTAAAATTTTGTACTGATCACTAAATATCAACAGATAGATTTAATTTAACCAACATCTGAGGTTTTCCATTTATTTTAATAAAGAGATAGTGTGTTTACTGGTTTAATTAGTGACTAAGCTCTTGGCTAGCTTAAGAAAAGACTGTAAAAAATTGATTAACCTAAATTTCTTGTAAGATAGATTTTACATTCTTTCTTTTTTCTATGAGCAAAAGACATCAGAGAATTTTTCATTTGTCAGATTGTATAGTAGTTTATAATTAAATTGAATTTTCTGCAAATATATTATGCTTTCTGTTGCTGCACCATGTAAAATGACTGAATATCACCCACTGTGAGAGAATCTTCTTTTCTCAAGATAGCTTGGATTTCTGACAACAAGACAGCTATTTTATTAGGGGTGGATACCTAGGTTAAAGAAAAGCTTACCAGAGTATTCCTTCGTGTTTTCAAAGTGGTATGTAAAAGTTCATTCATTTCGTTTGCACTTGGGAACTGTATTAACTAGCTTTCATAGTATGCAACTCTAGTTCTCAGGTGTCATTAGTAACAGTGCTACTGCTTCATTTTTATCTTCTTTTGCAATAATGATAATAATGCTGAAGCTTACAAACATGGATTTACATCAGACATCAAATGAAAGCCTCTAGTGAATGGATTAACATATCAGGACAGTTGGTTGATGCATTTCAAGCAGCCTCTGAATTATATATGGCCCCCAGTGCCCTGATCATTAGGCAAAAATGTACTTACAGTTCATTGAATGGGACAGAATAAGTGAAACAGGACAGCTTTGCTGTGTGATTGGTAGAAGGGTGTTATGCAGCTAGATGAAATGGATTGTTGATGACATTCTGTTTTAAAGTTCAATAAATTCGTCCACAGAGCATAGGCTGGTGTTACAAAATAATGGATTACTCAGTTGGTGGACTGTCATGATTGTATTTAATATGGTAGAAGCCTTTATGAGATGGTCAATAGTCATAGATTTATACAGAAAGGGAAAATAACCTTTCATTTAACGGGAAATACTTTGTCTATGCAGTATTTTAAAACAATCACAAACTTTCCCAGCCTGAATAGATTGCTGGTTGCTCAAGATGCAGCTTACTGGTGGTCCTTTTACAAAAGCAATGGAAATGTAGATCAATTAAAGCAAAACACTAGACAGATAGTTAAAGAAAACGGGAAAGAAATTTAAAACTCAATATATGGCCATTTGAGGTCTGCTTATGCTTCCTTAGGTAAGGTTGAATTTTCTTTTGTATTAAATCAGGAATTCAATCTCTTTGTTTTGTATAACAGTTATAGACAAACTTATCTTTCAGTCTCAACATTCAACCTGTGGCACTTGGTCTTTTCACATGCAATGAGTTTCCTGAGAACTAACAAGATAAAGTTTTCTAAAGTAATTTCCTTCAGTTTATTAGAAGTATTGCATGATGGCTTTCTCTCTGGAGTTCTAGTTCAGCCATTTTATGGCAGGTTGGTTTTTTTTAATATATAAAGACATATCTAAGCAAGTGGAATTACAATAATGGCACATATTCCCATCTTTAAGAGTAAAATCCCAATACTGTTGTAATTGCTATGAAACCAAGCATTTTAAATCCAGGAAATTCAAGATAGTTGAATGCAAAAGACAGCCAAACATTTTTTCATTAAGAAATACAGACTTAAGGTATTCTAGAAGTTTTAACATTGTCTTATGGGACAGGAAGTTAAGCACAGAAGAAAAAAGGAAAGATAAAAAATAAAAAAATAATCTAAGAAGCATTTTTACAATGAGGGTGGTGTGACACTGGAACAGGTTTCACAGAGAGGTGGTAGATGCCCTATCCCTGGAAACATTCCAAGTCAGGTTATACAAGGCACTGAGTAACCTGATGTAGATGAAGATGTCCCTGCTCATTGCAGGGGATTGGTCTAGATGACCTCTAAAGAACCCTTCCAACCCAAACTATTCTATGATTCTATGATTTATGGTATGGCTACAGAGAAAAGATTCTGTGAGTATCTGTATACCTGAATGTTATTGCTTTATATGAATGTACTAGATTTTGTCATGTCAAGTTTGTGGACAAATGGCACATGCTTTTAAGATTCCTAGTGCAACTACTGACCTACATTTCTTTAGAAGTAAGGTCCATAAGGAGACAGAATATATTTTGTTAAGCAAACCAAGACACCTATAAAAATGAATAAACACATGCAAATCTACATAGACTTTTAGTAACACCAGTTTGTCAGCAAGACTTTTGTGTCCAAAAACTTGTTTTCCCCAGTAAAATTGCTTAGTCTGTTAGAAACTGTTAATCCTTAATAAAATTTATCTTCCTATACTCCTAAACAAAAGTTACCTTAATAATATTATTACTATATACTACTTATTTCTGTCTTGAAAGAAAAGAATTGCATTATGACAATCATTGAACTTCAAAGAGAGTCACATTCAGCAAACCTAAAACTCATAAAACATAAAATACTGAGTATTTTGTTAACATAAGCAAAATCTTGGCTTCTGCTCAGGAAAATGTGGTAACAAAAGATGCAGTAAGTAGTGGTGTCACTACTGATAATCAAAGTACCTGACTTTTACATCCTCACAAAAGATGTACAACACCATCTGGAACTCCGTCTCCAGCTGCATGTTCTGATATATTTTCAAAATTGACACATGAGAAATATTAGCAAAATAGATTTTGAGTCTATTTTTTCCATATTTGACCTCAGAGGGAAAATTAATGTTTGTGTCATTGTTTTTCTTCACTGTTTTTCTTCCTTTTGTTAACAGAGTGAAGGGAAAATTAAGTACTGGCCAAGATCTTCAATCAACCACTAAGTAGACTGATGAGCAGGAAGAAGGAAAGGCAGTGCTATTGTCACCGTTTTTATCTAACAGTTCAAGAAGTGTGTCGATGTACTACTTGTGGTATTGCTTGTTGCTCATAGAGTCTGCACCTTGTACTTTTGTGTTGCTGCAGACAGAAAGAAGGGAAGGAAATGAAGCTTCAAACAGAACCCAAGGCCTACCAATGGTTATTGATTTTAGTACCTTGATCTTATGATTCCCCAGAATCTGAGAAATCATGGGTTTAGGTTGTTGTTGCTGAAGAAAGGAAGGAATTTGAGATTGCCTGACTCCCTGGACAAACAAAGCAATTGTCTTCAGCAGAGTTTTAGGGGTAGCAAAATGAAAGATACTTTACTGCCAACTTCACCTTTGGCATAGCCCTGGGTAGCCCAGTGAGATTCTGTTGCTGCAAACACCAAGAGGATAACGTAGATGCAGCAGCAACTAAGGATGGAGAGGAAGGTGCTCCACTGAACCAAGGCAGCAGGATTACTCTCATTTGTCCTTACCCTGACAGCAGGGACAGCAAGCCCTGTATAAGTGGTGCTTCTTCTGGCTTAGATTTATCCATTGTTTCTTCCCATGACAGCAGCAGCTTAGTCCTGGCCTAGCCCTCAACCTCAGAGTGACAAAATTAGCAATTGTCTACACTTTTCTCTACCTGATTTAGTTGGGCTGTGCCATGGGGATGAAGGAGATGTTATGCATCTGCTTGTACATATCGATTTCTGAGTCTCTCTCTCTTAACAAAACATGTCTTATACATTCCTAATAACCTGAAATCATATAACTAAGCTTTGTGCCTAAGGTGAAGCTGGAATAGTCAGGCAGGGTGTTCAAGAAAAAAAAATAATTTTGGTTGTGTTCTTTCAAAAGTGTATGTATAGTCCTCCTGAGCTGCACAACTGATGCTTGAAGTTGGGTTTAATATGCACATAACTTTTATGTTATACCATGAAGTTATGCAAATCGGTAATATCCTCTCTTAAACCCCTGCTGTCTCCCAAAAAAGTCCCAAGAACTCTGATTTCCAGAGGACTGATTTCCAGTCTTTTAAGCATTATATCGCACAGCTTACATAAGGCAATGTAACACTATTTGTCCTTGGACATTCACTACCCCAGGACTTTTCAACCCAAATCAAATCTAAATCAAACTTAGCTTTATGAGAAACATTTTATCAATTCTTTATGACTAAAATACAGCGACTGATCTCATTTGTTCATTTAAATGTTGTAAATTTCCTGTCATTATTATTTATCAGTAACTGGTGAATTTTTCGTCACCAAGATAAAATACTTCCAATAATATTTTTTTCCTTACAGATCATTCATATTTTTAAGAACTTAAGCCATGTTTCATTTCAAGCAATTTGCTCAGAGGGATATTTTAGTTTAGTTCAGTTTTGCTTTACAGAATTTCAACAATATTATGCCCAATATGCTGAAAGATACACGTTTTGTATTACAATTAGGCAATGATCACATTACATGAGAGATTATCCTTCCCTATTTACAGCAAATAGCTACAAATTAGAAGAAAATAGAAGCTCTATTCATGAATGATTTACATGCTGATGCTTCTCAAGGTTTTGTTTTACTCAAGTTGAAATTGGTGCTCAGAATATTAAAGACATATTCTAATTTGCTGATTGTAAACAAAACTGACTGCATGCAATAGTTTCTTTTGAATCAGTCTTACTATTGCTATAAATACCAGCTTTTCTCTTACATTGAGGGCCAGGTAGAGTAAATCAATATCATTCTAAGATTTCACTGAATTTTACTGAATTTTTAGAGTTGGAAGGGACCATAGAGATCATCTAGTCCAACTCCCCTGCCAAAGCAGGATTGCCTATAGCTAGAGCATGCTCTCACTGGCAACCACTGAAAAGAGTTTGGCTCCCTTGTCCTTCAGACCACCCTTTAGATACTTATAGGCATTAATAACGTCTCCCCTCAGCCTTCTCTTCTCCCAGCTCTCTCAGCCTTTCGTCATAAGGGAGAGGCTCCAATCCTTGAATCATCTTTGTTGTCCTTCGCTGGACTCTTTCCAGTAGCTCCTTGTCCCTCTTGAACTGGGGAGTCCAGAACTGGATGCAGTATTTCAGTTGTGGCCTGTGCCGAGTAGAGGGGGAGAATGACTTCCCTCGACCTACTAGCCACGCTCTTCCCTATCCAGCCCAGGATTCCGTTGGCCTTCCTGGCCACAAAAGCACACGGCTTGCTCATTGTCATTTTGCTGTCTACCAGGACCCCCAGATCTTTCTCTTCAGAACTTGTCTCCAGCACGTCCACACCTAACCTGTATTGG